>JARJHM010000454.1:0-259388 GCA_033356055.1 Carex pumila | reverse complement strand
CAAAGAAGGATATATCAAAGGAGACCGAACTAAACATATCGCGCCAAAGTTCTTTTCGACACATGACCTACAAAAGGAAGGCGTAATAGATGTTTGCCAAGTCCGATCAATCGACAATCTGGCAGACTTATTCACAAAATCTTTACCGACAAAGGTTTTTGTACAACTCACAAAGAAGATAGGTCTACATCGATTGAAGGATATTCAATGATATCAAAATGAGGGGAAGCGTTATACGCACTGTACTCTTTTTTCCTTAACCAAGTTTTTATCCCTAACCAAGTTTTTATCCCAATGGGTTTTTCTTGGTAAGGTTTTTAATGAGGCAGTACGTGATCCTGAAGTATCATGTTAATATCGATCCTGAAGTATCATGTTAATATCGATCCTGAAGTATCATATTAACAGCGTATAATGAACAATGAACATCCAAGGGAAAGTGTTATAAATAAAATAAGTTATGGATGGATGTTCATTTGCAACTCTTCTATAATTACTTCAAAACTCCTCATAAAGATTTATGTTATTCTCTTCTCATTTATCAATACAATTAATTTACCATGGCTTGTTATTTACATTTTCTACCTATAAATAGAGGATTGTAAGATTGTATTTGATACACAAGAAAAGAAGAAGAATAATAGATAGCTATCTTATACATTGTCAATAGCTTGTTTGATTTCTTTATCTTTATTTTACAATAAATTTCATGTTAATTGTATTCTTTTCAGTGGCAGAGCAACGTAGTGCTAGACAGAGACAATCGTAGAAGTAATTTAATATTTAATTATAAAATCATGTGATCTTGTCTTAAAATTTTGATTCCCATCCTACTAATTAATTATATCCATATCCATATTCATATTATTTTACCTTATTTATTAATATTTACTCCGTATATGTATAAATATAAATTAAAAATTAGTTTAATTAACAGATAATTATGCAGATACTTTTGTTGCCGTAACGGATGTCATCCATTGCCTTCATCCACTACCTTTTTTATTACCATGCGGTATAATTAGTGTAATAACACACTTTTTTTGTATAACCGAACTGAATTGAGCTATATAGCATAAAATACATACAAATTCATACCTAATCATGCCAGTTCGTGAGCTAGTGAGCGAGCGAAGTCCTAGATCAAACTCATTTAATATGAATCGAATGCTATTCGAGGTTTGGGTCCAAATATTTATCCCAATATATTATCACCTACGTACCAAACAAACCATGCTGATACAAATGCTTATTTTAGCAAGGTGTTTCTATGAGCATTTGCTATATATTTTCTGTAGAATTGTTAATATATGTATCCGTACATAAAAAATCAAAAGGATAATTCCTTTATTTTCTCTTTTAGAAAAGGTGACCGTGGAGGGGCAGCATATATACAAGAATACAAAACCTACACAATTAAATTATTTTGTATATTTTTTTTTTTAAGGAAACATGCCCGTAGGATTCAATTCGATTGACAAAGTGCTGTGTCTTATTGCTTACATATTGGGTACACAAATTTATTCCCCCTAAAAACATGGTTGGTGGCTTGGTGCTGTATTGCAAACTGATATGTTATATATCAGGCTTTCAAACATTAAATTCATGACATGGTCCACAAAAAAATTATTGTAGGGGTCCACCACATTTTTTTTATGTTTGCTAGGGTAATGCATGTTACTATTTACTTTTGAAGAAGTACATATAAATATATTTTACCTTTTTTATTATTATAGTATTAAGTTAGTACTGGTGTACCACTACTTGATAAGCCAACAGACAATTTATGCAACCACCACTATGCAAAATGGAACTGATTGATGTGATGGTATAACAAACAATTGGCGTGATTTAACGACGAAACATTCACCAACTAAAAAACACTTAAATGAAAGCAACATAAACCTCTAAACGTTATTTTAAAAATCCATGCATACATTGATACATAGCAAGCAAAGTTCATTCCTATGCTACATCCGACAGGATTTTGCTTTTTTGATTTTAATCATTCAAAATTTTATATTCACATATCTCTGTAGAGAAAATTTTTTATGCACAAATATCAACAAATTTGAATGATTGAGATCTGAAAAATAAGACCCTACTTTTTTTTTATAGAAAAACAACAGAGTTCATTCCCATCTGATGAGGGAAAAAGCAATAGTATACATCATAATCCAAACAAATACAAAAAAAAAAAAACATCAACCTCTAAACATTATTTTAAAATATCCATGCATACATTAGCAAGCAAAGTTCATTTCTATCCTACATCTGATAAGGGAAAAAAAAACAATATATAGACTACCTATAATTTTGATGTGATCCCATCAATGAATGTACTGTATCAAGCATCTAAACAACACAATTGAGAAGCAGATATGGGAAAGTGACCACTCAAAATTTGAGATTCACAAAACTTATACATATATAGAATAAAAGAAAAATATATAGAATTGTTACAAATAATGAAAGTCGTGCTTTAAAAGAGTGCATATTTAAACTCTAAATGAATAATTTTTTTAAGTATTTTAATATATATATGTGTGTAGAGGTTGATTACTCTACTTCGATAAACATATGAAAGCATATGCTTATAAGTCATTTTTGTGTTTTTGATGTCCAAATAGTTGATCTGAAGCACTCAATATGTTCTCCATACTATAATGTGCTTGGAGACCAAATTTTATATTGTTTAGAAATTTTTTTTTACTATTTTTCAGAATTTTTCAAAATAGAGTCTATTTTGAAAAATTCTCAAATGGCATATCTATTTTTCAGAATTTTTGTGTTAATTAAGTCCTTCAAATGGTATATCTATTTTCAAATTAATTTCTTAATTAATTCTAAGGACCAAAAAAAGTTTATTCAAACCTAATTAATGACTGTTATGCAATTTAAAGTTTAAGAGAATGTACAAAAACCAAAAAGGTGAAAGATATAGCTAGCTAGGAAGATTGAATTTAATTGATTTGGTCATGACGAAGCATGATTTAATTGGGCCCTCCATTAATTAATTAAATCAAAAGGCTATTGAAAACGAAAAGCTAATTAATAAACAATATATTGTGTGCTCCAAAGATCTCGAACATGCAATTGTACTCAAATTTATCATCCCATGAGATCGACCTGAGGTTATATGATTGATTCATAACTTTACATGCCAAAATTAAAGAGACTGCTGAAAAACAGGAAAGCGATTTGAATATATATATATATATAGAGAGAGATGGGCTATGGTGCATTGCAATGCATAGATGCTTGTGTATTGGACTATAAATCTAAAATTCAAAATCCAAATGACTGATCCAAACCGTTCATCTTGTTCTCTATATTAATATGTGCTTGGAGACCAAATTTTACATTTTTCTGAATTTTTTTACTATTTATTAAGTGTTTTACAAAATTATTGATCCAACGATGGCTGCTGATTTTACTGTTTTGTTAAGCCACCGTTGGATCAATTATTTTGTAAAATATTTAATAAATAGTAAAAAAATTCAGAAATATATAAAATTTGGTATCCAAGCACATATTAATATGGAGAATAAGATGAACGGTTTGAATCGGTCATTTAAATTTTGAATTTTAGATTTATGGTCTAATGCACAAACCCGTCCATGCATTGCAATGCATCATAGCCCATCTCTCTCTATATATATATGCTTCTGCAAAACCATTAACTTCATTTGATGTTTGAAACGATCATCCAAATAATAAGATAACCATATATTTTTCTTAGATAAATCAAGTTAATTTGAAAGTATTTTTATAAGTATTCTAATTGAGTTTCAAACATACGGCTTTTCACACATAAAATATTATTTTAATCATTAAATTAAAGACAAATTCTCAATATAATCAATATAATAGTTATAAAATGACCAATAATTTATTTTTTCGGTGGAATAAATTGGACTCTTCTAAAACTATTTAATCAAATTTAAAACATTAGACCTCTCTAACAGAAAATATTAATTTAATAATTTAAATTATAGACGATATATGGTATCTCATACTTTTCTTCCAGCCTTTATTAAAAAAAAAAATTGATCCATCATTTTTTTTCTTTTTTGTCAAATATTAAACGAGAATGGGTAGTGGGAGAATGTCAATATATGTAGGAAAAAAGACAAATCTGCTTAATTTGTTGCATAAATAATGAAAAAGATATTTATTGGATCAGCACTCAGCATCAAATGGGTTCCAGTTAATTTTGATTTATCACATTCTAGCAATAATCAAGGGTGCTGTTCCTTGAGTCACAGGCAATGTTTTTGGGGCCAGTTTCTTGGCCACGTAACCACCTGTTTAGAATTAAAAAAGACCAATCTTTAAATTGAAACCTACTAAACAAGGCATAAAGCAATAGCAATAACAACAGTAATAATTTACCATTGTTGTTGTTTTTATTATTATTATAGTGGTAATGATGATCACATGATCATGCTAATCAAATTATAAAATGGTAATATTATCAAGAATAAATAAAATAATTATAATTATTATAAAAGTAGTAACAATAGTAATTAGTAATAAATAATAATAAAATTATTGTCAACAATAATAAAATTTAAATAATAACAACAGTAAATAAAGATGATAACAACAATTAAAGTTATAGTAAAAGTAGTAGTAATAATAATATAACCATAATGAAGATAATATAATAGTATAAAAGTAATAATAATAACAACTTTTATTATTATCATAATAATAATTATAGAGTGGAAGGATCAAATGACTTCATTTATTTGTGCCTCCATCATGTCTCCACTTTTTAATTTTTTAATAACAAAATTTGTAAACTTTATATGTCAAAATAAATCCATTAAATGTGATTTATATTATTTTTCTACTTATAAATAAACTTTTTATTACTTTTTTTTTGGGGATTAGTAAGTTGAAAAATCAATGTCCAGAACGATGTATTTTTGCAGGTTCTTGATACCAATCAAACAAAGTCGAAATGTCGTGATCTTTGATACATAGATAGAGAAAAGAATATAGATCAAATCTAACAGTTTTATTTTGACATTTGAGTTTTAAATCTTAATTACTAATATTTAAAAAATGGAGACATGATGGATGCACAAAAAATGAAGACATTGAAACCCTCCTTAATTATCAATATCATCATCATCATCATTATTATTTGTTGTTGTTATTATATATTATTATTATTTAGGAGACACATAAAGATAATTTTAAGTCATTGGTTAGAGTTAAGTTATAAGGGTTCTTGCAAATTAAAAATCAAGCTACAGAAAGTGAATTTAAAAGTTACTGATTGCATTCAGTTGAAGGAGCTCTTATGATCAGTTGAATATTATGTCATATATATAAAGTGCATGCTGGGCCAAAGAAAGTGACTTTTAAGACAAATATAAAGTGACAGAAAGAAAATATATAAGACACTCAAAGTGAATTTTAAGCCACCAATCGATATTAAGTTTGAAGATTTCAAATTTAGGTTTAATGGACCCAGTAAAAATAATAAGCCATATAAATTGAATATAAGGCACATAAAGTACTGAAAAGTAATTCACACAAAGTGAATTTAAGCCACACAAAATAAAATATTAAATGACTGGTCATTGTTTAGTTAATTAGGTAATAATTGATGTCTTCCTCATAGTTTACTTGGGTGTGTTAGTAATTATAGTATTGGAAAATTGCTTGTGTCCACAATTCCACATCCTTATATGCACTCAGCCATCCATCGATCATTTGATTAATTAATAACATTTACCTATATATATATATATATATATATATATATATATATATATATATATATAGAGGAGGGATCGGATTACACCACTATTTTGGTGACATAGTGTGACAATGTCCATTTTTGAAATTTTAAAATCCAAATAGTCGATCCAAACCGTTCAATATGATGAATATATTAAGAGTAACTTGGAAATAAAATTTTATATTTTTCTGAATTTTTTTACTATTTATTAAGTATTTAACAAAATCGCTATATTCAGACCGTTGAATTTTTGAACCCCTCTAAATAAACCAAAAAAAAATTCAGAAAAATGTAAAATTTGATCTGTAAGCACATTTTAATATATCCATCAAGTTGAACGGCTTGGATCAACTGTTTGGACTTTGAAAATGGACGGTGTCATTTTATGTCACCAAAAAATGGTGTCATTTGATCCCTCCTCATATATATATATATATATAGTATGACTAAATTGTTATCAGTAGCATGCACTTCGATCTAAGTGCTTACAAGGTCATATCTTAGTATTTGATATTCAAACAACAAATCCAAACCGTTATATGTTCAATCTATATTAAAATGTGCTTGGAGACCAAATTTTATTGTTACCGTTGGATTAGCGATTTTCAAAGTGGCTTAATAAATAGTAAGCAATTCCAAAAAAATATAAAATTTTGTCTTCAAACACATATTAATATGGAGAATAAGATGAATGGTTTGGATTGGTCATTTGGACTTTGAATCCGGTGATTTATAATAAAGAATAAGGCTTAGGTGCTATGGATAGAATAAGGTCTTTCATGCTACAATCTCAAAAATCTATCGTATAAATTTCAAACTTCAATCTTAGTAGCTAAATTGATTATATAATGAACTTGTAGAATACTATTTTTTAATTTTTATTTAATTTTTATGATTTATGAAATATGGCAAAAAAAAAATTGGTTTAAAAATAAAAAGAAAATTGTCAATATTTTAGGCTATTTTTTCCATCTTTCATAAATCATAGAAAATATTAAAAAGTTTCAAAAACTAGTAAAATTTGGTATTTTATAAGTTCATTATATAATAAATTTACTGAGTTTCTTAGATCGAAATTTGAAATTTATACGATAAGTTTTTGATACTGTAACACAGAAGGCCTTATATTATCCGTAGCCTTATTCATAAATACATAATGATTATTAACGATAAAGATGTTATAAAATCAGAATATTATGTATAAATAAGTAGTTGTTAACAATTATATAAAATGATTTCCATTAGCAAATAATTAATTATTGTTAACACATAATTGGGTGAAGACTTGGATAAAAAGTAAAGGGGTTGGGGTTGGCTCTTTTTGTTTCTTTTGTATTTTTGTGCTCTGTAGTATTCAACTTGTCAATTTTAGGTTTCGATCGATCACCTGGCCTGGTCAGTATATATTTGGTTATTTGTCACATCTTTTATGCATAACTCACCTTGTAAGTCTCACAGTTCACTTTTTATGGCTTGTGAGCCACATTTGTGGCTTAACAGACCTTTTGTGTTAGACTATCTAATTATTTTATGTAGTTTAATTAATATTCACATTTAAGTTATTCATTCCACTATTTCATATAAAGTCCACTATTTATTTGATGGTTTAACCTAGATTTTGTGTGACTTAATATTCAATTTGCTGAACTTAGCTAGACTCCATTAACATAATTTGTAAGCCTTAGCGTAAATCATAGTTTATATAGCAGTCATAATATTATTGTTAAATTTTTTTTGTACAAGATTAGAGGTGTCAATGGATATGGTAAGAGTCGGCTGGAAGTATGTATATATATATATAGAGTAAGGCTACGCTACTTCGCGAATTAAACATGTTGTTTTAATTCGTGCTCATATCTCTAGTTTCGAAATCCAAATAGCCGATCCAAACTGTTAAATGTTTAATCTATATTAAAATGTGCTTGGAGACCAAATTTTATATTTTTTGGAATTTTTTTACTATTTATTAAGATGGTTTGAAAATCGCTGTTTTTATTAAAATTCTGCACCATTAAAAAACAGCAATTTTCAAAACATCTTAATAAATAGTAAAAAAATTTCAAAAAAAAATATAAAATTTGATCTCCAAGCACATTTTAATATAGATTAAACATTTAACAGTTTGGATCGGCTATTTGGATTTCGAAACTAGAGATATGAGCACGAATTAAAACAACATGTTTAATTCGCGAAGTAGCGTAGCCTTACTGTATATATATAGAGAGAGAGAGAGAGAGAAAGAGAGAGAGAGAGAGAGAGAGAGAGAGTAAGGCTTGGGTGCTATGGATAGCATAGAGGCCTCTATGCTACGGCTCAATATTCAAGTTTTCAAAATCCAAACGGTCGATCCGAACCGTTCATCTTCTTCTCTATATTAATATCTGCTTAGAGACCAAATTTTACATTTTTCTGAATTTTTTTTACTATTTATTAAGTATTTTACAAAATCGTTGATCCAACGGTGGCTGCACAAAACAGTAAAACCGTTGGATCAGCGATTTTCAAAGTGGCTTAATAAATAGTAAAAATATTCAGAAAAATGTAAAATTTGGCCTCCAAGCACATATTAATATGGAGAACAAGATGAATGGTTCGGATCGACCGTTTGGATTTTGAAATTTCAAATTTGGACCGTAAGCACTTCGGACCATATACATTCGAATGTACATTAGCCTATCTCTCTCTCTCTCTATATATATATAAACATGTATATATATGTATGTGTGTGTGTGTGTGTGTGTGTGTGTGTGTATATGAGGAGGGATCACTTACAACACTTGAAAGTTACAACATCTTATAATAATTCGGTTTTGCCAATTTGAAAGTCCAAATAGTTGATCCAAACCATTCAACATGATATTTATATTAAAATGCGATTGGAGATCAAATTTTATATTTTTTTTTACTATTTATTAAGTATTTTATAAAATTGTTGTTTTCCAGTGGTCCTAATTGTCTAAAAAGAGTAGTTTTGTATAATGTGTGTGTTTTAAAGGTCTAAACTTTATTGAAATTTTCTGAATTTTATTTACGTGTTTTAATAGTTAATTAAGCGTAACACAATTATCCAAAATAATTGGAGAATTAATATTCATTGTTCATTAATATATATATAGAGGAGGGATCCAATTACACCCTTTTTGGTGATACCGAATTATACTCTATATTTTCATAGTTCAAACAGTCGATCCAAACTATTCAATATGATGGATATGTTAAAATGTGCTTGCAGATTAAATTTTATATTTTTTTAAATTTTTTTACTATTTATTAAGATGGGTACAAAAATTCAATGGTTTTAATATAGCAATTTTGTTAAATACTTAATCAATAGTAAAAAAATTCTAAAAAATGTATAATTTGATCTCCAAACACATTTTAATATATCCATTATATTGAACGGTCTGAGCTAATTATTTGAACTTTGAAAACTTTCAAAATCGAGAGTGTAATTCGGTGTCACCAAAAAAGTGTAATTAATTAGATCCCTCCTCACACACACATATATATAATTACTCGATCGAGTAACGATTATAGAATAAATTTTACTCATACCCTTCTCCGTTTAGATAACAAAAGAAGATTATCTATACATGTATCCGAAAAATTTATGAAAAAATATCTTATCTGTATCTATCTTATTGAATACAGTACGGATCAATCGAATAAATAGATAAAAGAGTGCCATTCACACCCTAAACAAGATATATAGATGAGAGTCAATGAAAATGAACAGAAAAAGCTGATCAACTTTCCAATTTGCATGGTAGAAATAAATAATAAATTAACGTGTAAGAGAAAAAAAATATATATCCTGGAAGTATCTGAGATACATTAGTTATGCATGGGATTGCATGCGCCACCTTCACAAAATTTGTTTATTGAAAGGATAAGATCAACAACTTAATGTGTACACCTATTAAAATAATAAGGTTTAATTAGGGATGAAAATGGAAGTATATGAAATTTTGGGCCTTCAATATGATTTTCTCATCTTACTCCATGCATGTAAGATCTTTTCATAGGTTATAATTGAGGTGACATCTTACTTGCTACAAGCATTGACTAATCAGTAAATTCAAGTACTACTACCCAATTTCTTTATATGCAAGAAAACTACTCAAAAGGATAAGAACAAATTACAACTTTCTCCAAATCAAGTAACTAAACATATTTACGTTAATTGCAAATTTGCAATGATGATGTGGGCTGTACTTGATGTATATAGATTGGTTTGCAATTGAAGGAATCACACACAGATTTTGAAAATAACTGATATATGTGTGTGTGTATATATATAGAGAGAGAGGTTGACTACAGTGAGTCATGAAATAAAACACATTTGTACTCTATGCCATATTTTCATTTTGAAAATGCAAACAACTTATTCGAATTGCAGCATGTTTTCTATATTGAAATGTACTTGGAAACTAAAATTTTTTGAATTTTTTTTACTATTTATTAAGCAATTTTGAAAATTGCTGCTTTGCTGTGAACAGTAAAAAATAGTGAAAATATAAATATATATATAACATGAGGAGGGATCGGATGACATCCTTTTTTGGTGACATCGGATAACATCGTGCATTTTCAAAGTTTTTAAAGTCCAAATGGTCGATCCAAACCGTTCAGCTTGATGGATATGTTAAAATGTGCTTGCATATCAAATTTTACATTTTTTGGATTTTTTTTACTATTTATTAAGTATTTAACAAAATCGCTATATTCAGACCGTTGAATTTTTGTACCCATCTTAATAAATAGTTAAAAAAGTTCAGAAAAATATAAAATTTGATCTGCAAACACATTTTAACATATCCATCAAGTTGAACAGTTTGGATCGACCGTTTGAACTTTGAAAATACATGGTGTCATCCGATGTCACCAAAAAAGAGTGTCATTCAATCCCTCATATAACATTTATCCTTTGTAGGAAATACTGATCATGTTAAGCAAAGTACTTCAAAAGAACATAAGCTTATAAGTTATAAGTTATAACTATATATTAAGATATATAAAAAGTATATAATTTGGGTTGCTTCTTTATACTTACTTTTCTTTCTCTAGAAACCATGCATTCGACTGTATTTTTACTACACATGACTTTCTAATAGTCTAATTTGCAACAAAAATACACTTTACTATATCTATTTATATATATTTTACTGCTGGAGAAGTAAAACATAGAAAATTGTTTTACACCAAAATTAATCCAACAACTCTTAACTAAAAGTGTATATATATATATTGTAAAAGGTACAATTGACTTTCTTAATTACTGTTGAATATGTATTTATATAAGTATACTATATATGTGAAAAGTATATAAATTGGATTGCTTTCTTTGTATACTTAGTTTTCTTAATTTCTCTAGAAACCATGCATGAACAACAAACAGTAGGTGGAACAATTATACTTTTTTTGGCTAAAGTTGACTATATATGTGTAAATTTTACTGTAGGAAATGTAAAATATAGATAAAAGTTTTTCACCAAAATCCAACAACTCTAACTAAAAGGGTAGAATACTTTTTTATGCTAAAGTTGACTCTATATGTGTATATTTTACTGTAGGAAATGTAAAATATAGATAAAAGTTTTGCACCAAAATCCAACAACTCTAACTAAATGGGTAGAATAAGCTAGCTAGCATTGGTAGAGGGAAATTGATTGGTGCTAAAAAGGTTCTTGACCTGTAGGGTTTCAAAATAGTCAAAAAAGGCATGTAGCAAAAATCTTTTTCCCCATTTATTTTCTTATGGTCCCATGGATTTTAAAACATTTCATGCAATATGGACTCCATATAATCTATTCTGCACAGAACTTTACACTAAAGTATTTCCTGATCTTTTCTGACCATTAACTAAGTTAGCTATTATGAAGGAAATTCGAAATATGTTTACTTTGTAATAAGTTTGTAATTCGAAACTAATTCGAAATATTATATTTGAAATAATACAAGCATAATTTTAAAAGAATTATCTTATAATAATAATAAACTAAAATAATATTGATAGATAAAAAAAATGTTTGTGATTTTTATGAATAATATGAGCTAATTAATAACATGTTGTTTGTACAATTTATTGAATTCAGAAATAATTCTAAACGATGCTAAAAAAAGAATAATGCAGACACTATTCGAGTATCCGTGAGAATAAAAGTGACTATCCGCAATGGTATATTGACAGAAAGGTGTTTTTTGTATTAGCAGTGATAACATCCACGACGGTATATCGAGTATCCCTTGCATATACTCTCCCATTCTTGTACCCTTTTTATTTTTTACTCTCTAATATATCTTCTCTTAAAGACATCTTTGTGATCCAAAAAAATTCAGTGAAAATACTTGACATATGTTTATGGAAGTATTAATTATTTGGTGTATTTAATTTTAATATAATTCTTTGTATAGCAAGAGGCTGAGAGCGTAAGAGGAGACTATTTACATGACAGAGCAAGACAGTGATGGATCTTGTCAATCACACTGCATTAGATATTTTAAATTGCCACATAAACATATAGGCAAACCTGACTAAAAAGGGTATGACACTATAATAGATGAGAAAATCTTTATTACATATACCTTGTAAATAACTAGCTAAAATTTTGTAAATTTTTTTTTCTTAATCAATGAAAATATCAGTTTCTTGACCTTAAAAAAAATATAGTTATTTGTATGGCCTATTTTATTAATTTATAATTGCAGGAACAACAAACAATTTAATTTATTTGTAGTGCAATTATTTCAATTTGACAAAAATAATTTTGAATGGAATAGAAAGCTGGCTTCTCATTACAAAAAACAAAAAAGGGGGCAAGATTTAATATTATGTTTTGAAATCAAGCAAAGATGTGCAAAAACTATACACCCAACTAGTAATTTGGCTAGTGCCTAGTATACGTCTATCTTCAATTTTCGTTGAAGCCGCTCAATTCTTAGTTCTATTAATTTGGTGGAATTATGATCAATACGTAGTCACCTGTGAAACATCTAATTAATTGAGTTTCGTTAATATTTATTTTCTTGTATTACCAAAATTTGCCACTTACTTTCAATTATGTATCAAAGTATTTATATAATTGCAGCTAGTCGTGAGGGTAAAAAGCGACTTTTCGTGACGGAGTACCGTCATAATGTGATTTTTCTATTCGCGATGATACTTTTCGCGAGAGAGTTCCGTCATAAATGTGTTTTTTTCTTTGCGAATAATGTCTACTTTGTTGTTAATTGTTTGGCTAGGTATTATCTTCAATGTAAAAAGGTTGTGGATAAAAAATCAGTGCTTGTCAATGGAGATAATTTGAGATTTTTAATCCTCATCTCATGCATGCTAAAAACATTTTAGAAAATTTGTATAATTAGGTTATTTCCTAATACCAATTAAAAGGTTGAAATCAAATTTCCTATGAGGACTCTTTCTCCCTGAACTTTACATGACCAGTACTATATATAAATATATAGTTTGCATCTACTTAGAGTAATTAATATTAATACTACTATTTTTTCTCAATTAACTCTCACTTTCTGAGGAATACATTGTGCATAATCTATTGTTAACTTGATAAAACAATTGGTGCTTTGTTCCCTAATAAATAAATAAATAAATAAAAAAAATGAAAAGCAAGGCACTGTTTTTGTTAAAGTGTAGAGCATGTCTCCCAATATTCCTCACAATTAGTACAAAAAGATTTTATTTGTAACATAAAATCATAGTCTTTTTGAATGAAAGCTTGGCGCATGAGCTGAGATCCACAAAAGTTAATAAAGTTCTGGTATCCTTTGTAGCTTCGTTTCATAACAAGCCTTGTTTAAAACGCATCATGAAAAGTGACACTAGCTATCACTAGTCTCTAATAAGTTAGATGCCTAGCTAGTAGTTGCACCAATCAATTTTTTAGTCGGACATGTGAGGCCACATTGACTTGGCCATATTATTTTGGTAAAGAAACAATTAAATAATATTGAACCATTCACCACAAACCAAAACCTAATCCTCCCAAACACATATATAAAAGGGGCCAGGGTCCATGAATGAATCAGTCTACCCATTGCACAACACAATATATTATACACACTCCAAATTAGGATATAATGGAGCCTTACTCAAGCATCGTCATGAAACCTTCTTGCCTCTTTTTCATCCTTTGGTTTGCGCACCTCTTTGCACGCAGCCATGCAGAGTACCATTACCATGAGTTTGTTGTATGTGTTTCTCTCCTTGCTAGCAAAGCATATTTTTCAAAACATTTATTATTTCTTGTTAATTAGTTTTCATGGAATGACATTTTAAGTTTCTTATCTTTCTACGTTGAGAGCTAACAAGCATTTGCATTAACCAAGAAAACTTGTCTTTTTAATTATGAGAATGTCTCAAACCGTTTAGTACTTAGTTAGCTTTGATTGTTTATTCATGTTTACATAAAATGTATAAATTAGTAACCGATTTTGTATTTTTCAAATGGACCAGGTGCAAGAATCGCCAGTGAAGAGGCTGTGCAAGGCACACAATAGAATATTTGTGAATGGTCAATTTCCTGGGCCCACATTAGAGGTCACTGACGGAGATACTCTAGAGGTCAAGGTTATCAACAAAGCAATATACAATGTTACAATGCACTGGTACAACATACTTTAATGATTAGTCATCCTTCTTCATGTATTTATAAATGCAAGTAAAATTCTCCTCAAATGTGAAAGCATATACCAATTTTTTTTATATAGGTGTTAATAATAATTATGGGGGTAATGGAGAACACAAGTCAATGATATAGCATTAGTGCCAATATCATTTGTAAAGCCAAATCTTTTACCTAACTCGTATGTATACATTGCCATATTCTATATATACATGCATTGGCAAGTAATACTTTGTTTAATGTTTCATCTTACATGTATATGCAAAACAATAACTGTTGACTACAAACATAAATTTAGGAATGTGTATGTATAGGACACTGGACTTTAAAATCTACTTGGTCAATTAGAGTTAGATATAGAACAAAAGCATACTAATTAATAAGGTTCTATGCATGATGGATTAAGCACTGTTTCAAGTTCTTGCTCATTTCATTTAGTGAAATACTGAAATGTACCTTGGTATGTATGCATGTACATATATGACACATAAAAACAACCTATTATTATGTACTCATTGCCAACCTATTAATTCATATAATTTTGAATTTCCTTTCAGAAAAGTTTAAAAAATATGTATATAATTAATCATTTCACTTTACAGGCATGGGGTTAGGCAGTTTAGAACTGCATGGGCAGATGGACCCGAGTTTGTGACACAGTGTCCGATCCGACCAGGCGAGAGCTACACATATCGGTTTACGATACTTGGTCAGATGGGTACTCTCTGGTGGCATGCACATAGCTCATGGCTTCGCGCAACTGTGTATGGTGCACTAATAATACATCCCAGGGGAGATTATCCTTTCAAAAAACCAGATAGAGAAATCCCAGTTATTCTAGGTATATATCTCTCTCTGCCACTTCATTTTTTTTCAAAATGATATTTCTCTTTGGTAAAATAATGTTTCCACAAAAAATAACAAAAACCATGATGCAACTCAAAATTTGATTTGTGGGTTGATTAACAAGGTTATATTATTTGAAAAAGGGAACATGAAATCATTATTACTTAATACGTGATAGACCAATGGTAGTGGACTGGTGGTAGCAAGCTGTGAAGATGCCTTATCAATGATTAGCTCTACATTTAAAGGACATAATATAATATTTGTTAGTGAACTTTATCGGGGGAATTTTTGTTTTAATTTATCTATCTAATCTTTATATTAGGTATATAGGTTCGATTAGCAATATTGACACAGGTATCATGCTAAGCTAGGCATTTGTGACCCCGCAATTATTTGATTAGTTTATTAGTGGTTAGATTGGGCCCATATATCTAGCACACAAGTTGGATTGCACCACTTGAAAATATATCCACACAAATCAAGCTAGTAATTAATTAAGCTCAATTACTTAACCATCTATATATGTACCTAAGTCTTGTTATTAATTAATCTCGTAAACATCATTAGATTTTCAATTACTATATTAAGTTAAAGCTTGAGGCGAATCAATGCATATATATTCCACATATGACATATATGAATTACAATATTATATATTGTTTTAGTTCCATATTTATTTAATGAAGTTTAGAATTTTGAATAATTTACCACTAGTGTGTGCATGGGTTGCAAAATGATTATACAATCTGAAATACTTTTGGAGCATGGCTTGATAAAGCAGATATCAATTTACTTTTCCTAAAAGTATTCATGAATTGCTAGTTAATACTATTTTCACAATATTCAAGCAAAAGAAAATTCATGCAACAAAATGATAAAAGGTGATTATATATGTTGACTATTTCAAATCTGCCTTTCTTTCTTGCAACAACTTTTTTCTTTACAAATAATTAAGCTGAATAACATGGAAGCATCACATGACTGTTTTTTCATGATTTTGTCTGTTCAAACCTAAACTCTTTTCAAATTAAAGCTAATGACTGAATTAGCACAAAAAGGTTTGTTCAACTACGATAATGAAAAACATATATATAGAGTTATATATTTGGGACCATTTGATATGGTAGAAATAAAGAAAAATTGAGGAAGTAGCTAATTTTCTAGTATCAATGTTGTTTGATTTGTTAGAAAATAAAGAAAAATTGAAAAACTATATAGAGTTCTATTTAGGGTTATTTGATATGCATGGTATAAAACAAAGAATACTTGAGAAAATAGCAAATTTTATAGGATTAATGTTGTTTGATTTGTTCGGAAATAAAGAAAAATGGAAGAAAGTAATTTTTTTTTCCTTCACATTGTTTCTTGAAATTTTTGCCCAAAATGCAAGAAATTGATCCTAGAAAAGTACTTAATTTCTTAATTATATTCTTTCTTTCTGGCCCTACTTCCAAATTAGTGCGTACTTCTTTATCATATAGATCTCGTGTAATTTAATTTTATTCGCACATGCATGATTTTGAAAATTATTTAACTCTCTGAGTTTTCAAAGGAATATAATTTCATGTACATTAATACTAAGCTTGGTTACTAAATCATGCATGTTTCAAATGTCAAATAAGGCATGCATGCCAACAACTCAAGCAATTAACGCATTTATGCATGCATATACAAATGTTTTTTTTTTTTTAAATCTTCGCTGCGAACTCGTGAGAGAAAATTGAACTCTTCATTTTTGAATACAATAATTCTAAAAAAAATTTCTAGTCAATTATATCACGTCCCCTTTCTCCATGCATATACAAATGTTAAAGAGTTTGATCGATACAAGACCAACAAGAGACCATTAATATATATATAGTTTCAGTACAACGAAAAGTTGATGTGACCCATCTTTAAACCTTTTGATTTATGAAAAATAAACTTCAAATATTTATAAAATTCATGCATTTTCTGTCAAAGAATATATATATATAAGATTGACTTAGATATATATACTTTAAATGATTAGATGAAGCAAATGAGTGCATGCGTCATTAATGTGGGTCTTAAGTAGTTAAATGACAATGACAGGAAAACAAATGAAAATATGTCGGTCACTATGTTAATTTGCTTAGGGAATCCATGATATTTTGAAAGAAGTGTCTGTTTATTTCTAGCAAAATTTGTTGGGGCGTCAAAGGGGTTACTCGTTTTTAGATTTTTGGGGGTACATATGACTTTTGACTATTTTGTAAAAAGACAGAGACATGCAAGAAAGAAAAGGACAATTTTATTTTGTTAATGGACCAAAAGAAAGATGTCCTTTGTACTAAAAGAAATGAGAAAAAGTGAACAGGAAAAAGATGAGAAAGCAATTTGAGACCTAACCACCAGATAATTTGAATGTATGAGTAAAAGAGTAATTTCCTGTTTTTCAACTTACACCAGTTAAACTGAATTACTAAAATACCCTGCTGATGCATGATGTGGGGAATCATGATAATGTACGTACTAAGCACAAAAAAGTCAATTGCTCTTATTTAGGTTTTGATTATATACTAACATGATAAAAAATAACAATTACTAAAGTAAGAGCTTTAATATAATTAACACTATATTCTAAAAGTTGCCTGTACAATCAGACCACTCATTTACACCTAAATTAAAAATATATATAGTACCATTTCTAATTGTTGCATTCATTTATTTACATAGATACAATTTCCATGACATGCCCATTATATCTTATTTACAACCAACTTTCATACTACAAATAAATTTGCTAGTAGTAAATTATGTTCTATCAAGAAAACATTATTTAATGTAAAACAGGAGTTCAATTATGTGAAGTGAAGTGATGACTCATATAACACTATATTCTTTCACCATTAATTATTGCAGGAGAGTGGTGGGACCGTAATCCTATTGATATCGTCAGAAATGCAACCCGGTACGGATCATCTCCAGATATTTCTGATGCATACACGATTAATGGACAACCTGGAGATCTTTATAATTGCTCTAGCAAAGGTAATTTATGTAGACTGTCTTGTACTCTTGTTACCAGTATTTATAGAAATAATATTAAAATAATATAGCGTTCTAGATAGATGATATATGCATTTTGATTCGGAGAAAGGAGTTGGACTAATATGACACTAGTGTTATATAAAACTAAATAATATTACATCTTAAATTTTTAGATCTGCTTTAAGATCCGTACAAAATAAAGTTTTTGAACAGTAAAAGCGGATATTACAGATCTTAAAACAGATCTAAGGATTTAAGATGTGGTGTTATTTAGTTTTATATAACACTAGTGTCATATTAGCCTAACTCCGGAGAAAGAACCAAATTCTTTTTCAGTCCCTAGAAGAAACGACTTCTTTTAAAGTACATTTTAGAGATTTGTTCATGATAAAGCAATCTTTTATTAATTTCTTTAGTATAAAAAAAAATTACTGAAAATTTTATCTTCGTTCTATAATCAAGATACTCATATAATCAGTCTAGAATTCTATTTTATTTCAATATTATTTCTATAAATTAAAAATATTGCTGAAATTCTAATTTTGTAAAAAAAAGAGAAAGAAATATGGTAGTTTTGTTTCAAGTAAGGTAATCCATGATAGAATATTAGATAATTTTCACACAACGAAATATACTAGATATAGGCTTTAAAATGAAATGTAAACCGCAATACAAAGAAAGACATGTTATTTACTTAACCGCTAGTCGCTTTCAAGTTCATTCTAGCATCATAACTATTTGAACAAACCTAATTTTCATATAATTAATTTATTAATCCAATTAATACTTTGGTTGTCTGTGCATTTTGACAGGCACAACAATATTTTCCGTGAAGGCAGGTGAAACCAACCTCTTTCGATTTATCAACGCGGCCTTAAACAACGAACTATTCGTTGCTATTGCCGGTCACAAAATGACGGTGGTGGGGTCTGATGCATCCTACGATAGACCTTTCGACACCTCTGTTCTCATGTTGGCACCCGGCCAGACCACTGATGTGCTGGTCACCCTTGACCAGGCACCAGGCCGCTATTATCTGGCGGCACGGGCCTACGTCAGCGCCCAAGGCGTCCCTTTCGACAACACTACCACCACCGCTGTCATAGATTATGGTAAAACCACCAAAAAAGGCAAAAACTCTAAGCCAGCATTTCCAACGCTGCCAGCTTATAATGATACCAACACTGCCACAAAATTTGCTGAGAAGTTTAGGAGTCTAGAAACTGTCAAGTTGCCGCAGCCAGTTAATGAAAATCTCTTTTTCACTTTGGGCCTGGGGCTGTTCAACTGCCAACGTGGCAAGAAGTGTGGTGGACCCAATGGGACCCGTTTCACAGCAAGCATGAACAATGTTTCCTTTGTTCTACCTTCCAATTTCTCTATACTCCAAGCACACTACCATGGTGCGCCAGGTGTCTTTACCACAGACTTCCCTGCCGTTCCACCGGTGCAGTTTGATTATACTGCACAAAATGTGTCCCAAAGCCTATGGCAGCCGGTTCCCGGTACAAAAGTCTACAAGTTGAAATACGGGTCAGTAGTGCAAGTGGTGTTGCAAGGGACTAACATATTCGCCGGGGAAAGCCATCCAATACACTTACACGGAAATGATTTTTACATCTTGGCACAAGGGTTTGGTAACTTCAACCCAAAAAATGACACGTCGAAATTTAACCTAGTTGATCCTCCTTTGAGGAATACGGTTAGTGTGCCAGTAAGCGGTTGGGCGGTTATTCGATTCGTGGCGGATAACCCGGGTGTGTGGCTTATGCATTGCCATTTGGATGTGCACATCAACTGGGGCCTTGCCATGGCATTCTTAGTGCCAGATGGAATCGGTTGGCTTGAAACTTTGGAACCGCCACCGAATGATCTCCCCATTTGTTGATTTATACATGATAATTAATCATGATATAGAATATTATTAAGAAGGAACATAGAGAGTCTTGTACTTGAAATGTGCCAGTTAAAATATTGGATTTTCTTGATACATTTTGCATTTGGTTTTGGATACATAGACAAGTGTAGAGGTTGGCGATTGATACATTATTTTTCATTGGATATTGGTTTTGTGCCAATAATGTAATAAGATTTTAAATCATTTTGTTATTGCAAAAGGGGTTATCTAATACATGTGTAATTTCTGCACGAGTTAAAACTGCAATTCTATGAAATTGCAATCTTTCCAGTGTGAAAAAAGGTAAAAAGATTTGTACAAGCATTGTATTTAAACCGCATTTTTACCAGTGTGATAAGCTGAAAATATTATCTATACAATTGCTTAGAATTTCCGAACAAATTGCCTTGGGTTAAATCATAATTCCATGAAATTGCAATCTTTCCAGTGTGAAAAAGGTAAAAGGATTTCGACAAATCGGATTTAAACCGCATTGATTTCCATTATATAAAGGAAATAAACAACCAAAATCTGGGATCTTGGTTATAGTTTAGTCAGCACTTATTTAGTTAACGATAGGAAAAAACAATACTAAAACAATATAATGTATCCCCATGCCTTTTTAAATGAATTGAATACCACCATGCCATTTTCAAAACCAACCACCCAAAAGAAATTCAAATATACGTGCAAATATAAAAGAAAAGGCAACAAGAGAACAGATACTACGAGCACAAAAGATGAATCTTTTATACTCAATACCATGTTAAAATTTACAAGCGGCAACAAAGAACAACAGGTTCTAATATACCTAGTCAAGCTACGAACTTCAGACAACGAGTATCATTATGTATCACCTGACACCTACATGAACAAAATCTAACACCGCACCTCACACAAGTGTAGTTTGCAGCATTTCCGCATACAGTGCAAAAGTAACGGCGAGATGCAGTGCTAGGTGGGCCCACGGCAGCTCGCAAATATGTGGGGACGTGTGGTGGTAATGACTCTAAATTCGCCTATTGTGGTTTACAAAAAGATTGCAAAAATTGAAATTTAAGTGTTTAAGAACTATGCCTGGTAAAATATAAATCATGAGAAAAATTAAGAAATCTGGGGAGTTAAACCAAGTCAGCACCAACTTAGGACTATACTGTGTCTGATTCCTTAATCAACCAAAAAAATGATATTTTGTTATTCGAACCAAAACATTAAAATGATTTACCTCATGTAATACTTCTATGAAAGATCTAGGAGCCCTTTTTGCATTTTCCAATGCTTTAGCTTGTCGAGTTTTTCTTTTTGTACCCTTTGCTTGCTTCCTTTGAGCATACACTGTTTCACAGAAAAAAAAAAAAGCGAGACGAAAATAAAAACACAGACAACTACAGTACAGGATGATATCAGTACATCAACCGCAATACAAATAGAAAAACTACTACATGCACCACAATGAAGGAATAGGATTAAAGACTTAGGTTTTATGCATGGCAAAAGTACTATACAGGATGATACCAGTAAACAAGGCTCATACCAAGCATATAAAGTAAGCAGAAATTTAGCTTTATGTCGGATCTTACTTTCGCCTAACCATCTTGTGGAATAAGATACGGGTCAGATAAACAAATAAAAGGGCACCATTGACACCCCTAACCACCAACATGCAAACTATATCTCATATGTCTACAAATTAAAACTATCACAAAAAAAATCCAATTTTCATCTCAGTGCCATAATAATTGCATAGTGTATCAGCTGGTCCTAGTACAAGCTGCTTAGTATTGAAACATACTATTAGGGCGTGTTCGGCCAAATCACTGTTCAAGTGGGAAAAAAAAATTCAGTTCAACTGAATTTTTTTTTTTCCCACGGGAACAGTGTTTTTCAGTTCAATTCCCGTGCCCATGCCCATTCCCATTTGTCGGCCGAACAGGCCCTTAATAAATGAAAATATTAATTTGAGTACCTTGATCATCATCATCCAAAGAATCATACTCATCGTCATTAACCTCTACGATCTCAGGTCCCGCATTGTCACTCTCTAATGCCTCCAGTCGTGCCAGTGCAGCCTGTATTTCATGTCAATATAGAAAAGGGAAATAATAATAATAAACATCCAAAAGTACTACAATGACGTGAATGTGAAAATGGACAGAGTTGCATATATTAAAGAGAATAAGAAACTATGACCGTCCCTAAAAAAAGTTCAATGTTTTTGATAACTATGACTAGAATTGATAGCTAGACCCTTTTCAGAACTAAGCATTGAATTGAACTAAATATATAATGAACAAATATTTGCTTAACTTGTGTCATCCATTAGATGAAAAATCTTCTCATTTAATCATATAAGATATGATTGAATTAAATGCTGGTTTTTATTATAACGGAAATATTAAAATTATCCTCAGTGTCGAGCTTGAATTAAGTCCCAGCTTGGTCTCTCAAATTCTGGTAAACCAAAGAATGACAAAACAAAATATAATACTGAAGGTACCAAAAGTACCAAAATTCAAGATTAATCGACTTGTTCTTTGTAGAAGTAATAAACACACTTTATAATACTGATCAAATAATGAACCATACAAATTAGCTCAATTCAATCTCCCACCTTTTCACAAACAAAATTATGAATGTTACAATAAATTATGCCATTATTGGAAGAAACCATGAATGTCACAGATAAAAAATCTTCATGTTTTTTATGATATGACTAGAATTGATAACTAGACCTTTATTCTAAATTAAGCACATAATTGAATTAAATATAGTGAAATGCTAAACGAACCTTAGTGTTGAGCTTCAATCAAGCTTAGAAAAAATAATTGAACCAATCTTTGCTTAACTTGTGTGATCAATTTAATGAAAAATCTTCTCATTGAATTAAATGTTGGTCCTTTATAACGGAAATATTAAATTAACCTCAGTGTTCAACTTAAATTAAGTTCCAGCTCAATCACTCAAATTCAGGTAAACAAAATAATGACAAAGCAAAATGTAATACTGAAGGTACCCAAAAGTACCAAAATCCGAGATTAATTGACTAGTTCTTTGTAGAAGTAATAAACACTTTTTTTATAATATGGAGCAAATAATGAACCAAACAAATTATCTCCATTTAATGCTCATACCTTTCACAAGCAAAAAGGGAAGAGAAAAATTAATTGAAAAACCAAAGAAAAGATTTGGACCTGAGTGCGATTGTCAGTGCTGGCGAGAGCAGCCGACATCTTCGTGGCCATCTTTTTCGTACGGGACGAGGTTCGTCGGAACGGGCCTGTGTTCTCTTCCTCCATTGTCGCTCTTTCGCTCTCTCGCTTTCGTTCAGGGTTCAGAAATGGAGGATTAGGGTTTTAGCGAGCACTTGTGGGAGAAGATGAAAAGTTGCGAATTAACCCGAGTACAGCAAAATTTGATTGATTTTATCATACTTCATAAAAATAGGAAGCTCGAGTCTCCGGAATTCGAATCCCCAAAACTAACCCAAATTTTGAGGAATTCGGATCCTCCCCGGTACCGCAAAGGAATCTTTTACAATTATTTGATCCGGACCGTTCTTTTATCTTTCCCTGTGCCATCCGAATAAGCACTGGCTGAGGGGTAATCTGGACCGTGTTATAGTAATTGTAAAAGATTCCTTTTTACGGTACGGGAAAGATATGGATTCAATTTTGAGTTGGGATCCGGACCGGAATTTGTATTGCATTAACTCAAATTACGTTAAGTTAAGATCTGAACCGTTCGATTAATATTCACACTGATATTAGAGGGCCCGTGCATTATAGGTGTGGTCGTATTGATCCGAAGTCTAATCGTACGGTTCATAAAATAACTCAAATCGGTACGTTAATGCAGAGGATGTGGATTCTCCGAACAGTTGGATCTGTTTTCGCAAAAAATATTAAAGGTGGTGGTGCATTTTATTCTAACCGGATTGATTGGGATTTTTTCTCAGTATTTTATCTTTGCTACCAGTTTATAACAAACGCTTTGTATGTTTTTATAATGAGGAGGAATCGGATTACATCACTATTTTGATGATATGGTGTGATAATGTTTATTTTTGAAATTTCAAAATCCAAATAGTCGATCCAAACCGTTCAATATGATGAATATATTAAAAGTAACTTGGAAATCAAATTTTACATTTTTCTGAATTTTTTTACTATTTATTAAGTATTTAACAAAATCGCTATATTCAGACCGTTGAATTTTTGAACCCCTCTAAATAAACCAAAAAAAATTCAGAAAAATGTAAAATTTGATCTGTAAGCACATTTTAACATATCCATCAAGTTGAACGGTTTGGATCGACTGTTTGAACTTTGAAAATAGACGGTGTCATTCCATATCACCAAAAAATAATGTCATTTGATCCCTCCTCTTTTATAATATATGTCTACGGTTTCAAATAAAAAAATTTAAAAATTGGGTTACTATAGGGAACCGGACCCAGTTTGCATCTCAGCTGTTGAAAACTTGAAATTCATCAAGATTTATGTACTTTCGACTCGGACGATTCAGACGCCTCCTACAATTTTTTTCCTTTTTTTTTTTTTTTGGACTATGTGAAGATTAATACACTCCTTGTGTGTTTGTTTTGAAATTTGTTGGAAATTCTGTAATTCTGTATTGATCAAGTGATTATTGTTATTAAGAAAAGTAGAGAGTTAAGTAGATTTTTTTTTTCCAAAAGAGAAATGTAATAAAATAACTGGAGATTAATTTTGCTAATTTATTTGACAACACTTGATGGTTCGAAGAAAATTTCCTATTGCAAATAAACAAACAGTACTATTCAAGTAATATTGTCTAATCCCACTTGGCCTATGTGGTTTGTCATGAACAGTGTATTTTTAACCGCAACCATCTTAGTTTAATTCCACGTTATATTTGTTGTACCAACATGTAAAGTCACACACTTCATTCTCACAAATTCATGATGTTATCATTGGATGCTTCATGTGCTTGGATAAGTTTTTACTCCACATGTAGGCCCTGTTTGGTACTGTTCTCGTAGAAAAAAAATTCAATAAATAGTACTTTTCAGTTCAATTTCTGTGTTCATGTCTATTTTCAATTGGAGGCCGAACAAGACTGTAAAATTTCAAACGCAACCCGCCCAAATGAGAATTAATTTAATTATTATAAGTAGAGGAGTTTAGAGAAAATATTTGATTTTGTGACCTCAATCTCGCAAATAATTTCTCTATTTTTTTTTCTTCCTCTCATTATTTTTTTTATCTCTTTCTTTTTTTCTCTCTCTCACACATCTTAAGTTGTCATGAGAATATAATTTCCAACCCTCTATATTTACCTCCTCCGCTGTGATCTCTTCTACTATTGTTTTATCTCTCTCCTCCACCTCCTTCATCATTAAAGACATCTCTGCTCTTCTCTCTGATCTCTCATCCACCTCTCATCTCCTTCTCGTTGCCTCAACTCCTTCATTTCCTCCCTTTCATGCCAATGTCAAATCCCCGATTCCAATTCCAATCTCAAACCATATGCTTTGAGGACTTGCACTTTGTGTCTTTAAAAACTTAATTTACTAGCTATAAAGATTTGATATTGTTGGATTTGCAAGCTAATACGTGTAAGATAATTTCACAGAAGATCCAGAAGTAATTATTTCCAAGAGATGCGCATCCCTCTGTATCTTTCTATTTTGTTATTTGTAGCTGTGTATAGGTATAAATTATTCAATTACTAAATTTACTTTTGAGTGTCTGTGTTCTCTGTGTTTGTTTATTTTTGACATGGTATCAGAGCGGGTTTAACCCGGCTTTACTACTAGAGAAACTACCTCTCTTCTTTTCTTAACAAATGTCGAGCGTTACTCCTGAAAAAACAGAATCTAGCGAGGCTGTCAACACTGCAGCCTTGTTAGAAAAACTCACACAGTTGGTTACTATCCAACAAACCCAGATGGTAACCATGCAGAATGCACTTGCTACAATACCGCAACCGGCTCCACACATGACAACTCAATCCCTTGTTGTGAGCGATGGAGTTATACACCGAATCCGATTGATGTAAAAATGGATGGTACGAACTATGCATTTTGGTGCCAAGCTGTTGAGATGTACGTCCAAGGTCGGGATAGAATGAAGCATCTCACAGGTGAACCTTCACCACCACCTATAACAAGCCCGTTGTATCAAAAGTGGGCAGTTGATGATGTAATTGTCAAGGGATGGCTAATTAACTCCCTTGAGCCACGATTGAGGGGGAGTTACATTCGTCATCCCACGGCAAGAGACGTGTGGAAAGCAATTGCTACGACATTCTATGATGGGTGTGATGAAGCACAGGTCTTTGCACTTAATCGACAAGTGTCTCACCTAAAACAAGGAGGAAGAGCCATAGAAGATTATTACGATGAGTTACAAAAGTTGTGGCAAGAAATTGATTTTCGGTGTCCCAACCCAATGGAGTGTGCCAGGGACATTGAAAGATTCAATAACTACATCCAGAAAACTCGCGTGTACATGTTTCTCGATGGCCTTGATGACCGGCTAGATCATGTCCGAGCCGAAGTTCTCAAAATCAGTCCTTTTCCCGCGGTAGAGCAAGCATACGAGCATGTGAGACGTGAAGCCGTCAGACAGGGAGTGATGATTAAAGGAGATGGAGGATACCAGAGTTCAATGGTGATGGCAACAAAAGGGTACAAGTCAACAGAGGTACATCTATCTCTAAACAAAAATAATTATGTTGATAAGTCTAAATTAAAGTGCTTACATTGTGGAGGGTCTAGGCACGTAAAAGAGCAATGTTTTCAAATTGTGGGATATCCTGACTGGTACATTGAACGAAAAAAGAATAAGCAACAAATGCAAAGAGGGAAGGCAGCAACAGTAACAGCTGAAATGATGAATGAAAAAATGCATGGGCAAACCTGGACAAATATTGCCCAGCAGCCTCAACCTTCGGCCAACCTGGTGACTTCTCAGGCCTCAACACAGCAGCCCCAACCAAAAATAATTGACTCTAGAAGCAAGGCGCCAAGTCAGGAAGGAATTTACTGGGCTAGTCCAAGTCAAAAGCAAGGGCTGGAGCTGACCTATGAAACAGGACAAGGCACGACCAAACCTGAAATTAATTCAACTGCTCTTCATGCAACAGGTACTTCGGGTAAACAAGCTGGCTTAGGTAAAAACTATCCCTTTGATAATTCTAATTATGGAAAATTAAGGGAATGGGTAATTGACTCAAGGGCAACAGATCATATGACTTACTCGAAAATGGATCTTGTGACGAGTAGGGAAACCAAGAAAAATGGTATTTTTAATGCAAATGGAATATCTTATCCGGTAAATGGGGCAGGAGATGTACCAATTTCTAAAAATCTAACTCTTAAAAACACGTTATTGGTGCCATCTCTATCTACAAAATTGATTTCTGTTGGACAATTGACGGAGGAACAGAATTGTGTGGCTCTCATGTTTGCAAATTATTGCATATTTCAGGATATCCTCACGAAGGAGATCATTGGCCGTGGTACTAAGCGAGACGGATTGTATTACTTGGATGAAGTGAAGATGGGGAAGTCTTATCTTTCGAGTACTGAATCTACCAATTTGAGAGAAAAATTTTGGTTATGGCATAGGAGACTAGGGCATCTCTCATTTGGGTACATGAAAAAGCTCTCTCCTCATTTATTTTCCGGTTTGGAAAATGAACAATTTGTTTGTGAAACATGTATTAAGGCCAAAAGCCACCGAACAAATTATTTTGATAGTGATAAAAAGAGACTTATTCCTTTTGACTTGATTCATACCGATGTGTGGGGACCGTCCCCGTTAATTTCTAAATCTGGGTGTAGATGGTTTGTAACTTTTACTGATGACTGTACACGCATGAGGTTTATTTATTGAAAAACAAAGATGAAGTGACAAATGTATTTCAAGATTTTTTTAAAATGATACAAAATCAGTTTGAAAAGGATATTAAGATTGTGAGAAGTGATAATGGGACAGAATATGTCAATAAAAATTTGCAAACATTTTTTAGGGAAAAAGAAATTTTGCATGAAACCACATGTGTTGGAACTCCTCAACAGAATGGGGCTGCAGAGAGAAAAAATAGACATATTCTCGAAACTGCCTGATCGATCTTGTTTGAAAGTCATATGCCCCCGGTTTTTTGGGATAATGCAGTGTCCTTTGCAATTTATCTTATTAATCGTACACCAACACGAGTGAATAATTTCAAGACTCCACTACAAATATTATCCTCTCATACTAGAATTCCCTCTATCCTTAACTTGCCTCCAAAAATCTTTGGTTGTGTTGCATATGTTCACATTCAAAAACCCTTACGATCGAAGTTAGAACCCTGTGCTGAAAAGTGTTTTTTTGGGATTTGGGGCACATCAAAAGGGGTACAAGTGCTACAATCCAAATACAAGGAAGTTCTTTACTACTGTGGATGTCATTTTTTTGGAAAATGAGTATTTTTTCAGAGAAAGTAATCAAATTCAGGGGGAGAATAAAAGTGAATTAGATTACTTAATAAATCTAAGCTTCCTAGTACGACCAGAAAATCAATTCCATTCGGCTGAGCCCACTTCCAAGCTTGATTCAACTGAGTCTAGTGGAAATAATACCGAAATAGAGGTACCAATCCAGCCCTATATCATTTCTAAAGTTACTGAGCCCACATCACAACAACATGAAGATCCGAATAACAATAGTTATGAAACAGGCCCTGTTTTTCATAGTTCACCTGGGTGTTCAAGTCCAATTCGGTTGGCATCCTTTGGGCATGATCAAAATGGAGATGAAGATAGAGTAATACAATCTGAAGTACCACAATGGCCAATATCTCCTGAGGATAACACCGAGGTAAGTTCTCCTGAGCTATCTTTTAAATTACCACCTAGGATTAATCGGGGGAAACCACCAAAGCGATATATTCCAGAAAATGGAACAAGTGAAGACATTAGATACCCAATTGCTAATTATACAATGAATGATCATTTATCTGAACCCTTGAAATCATTTGTGAACCAAATGTCATCGGTTGTTGTACCAGAAAGACTAGAGGCGTTAAAGGATCCAAAGTGGATTGAGGCAATGCAATCCGAAATGGATGCATTAGAAAGAAATAGTACGTGGACATTAGTTGATTTACCAGATGGTAAGAAACCAGTTGGGTGTAAATGGGTCTATACTTTGAAATATAATGCAGAAGGAAAAATTGAAAGATACAAAGCAAGGCTAGTCGCGAAAGGGTATACTCAAATTTATGGGATTGATTTTCAATAAACTTTCTCACCAGTTGCAAAGCTAAATTCTGTTCGAGTTCTTTTGTCCCTTGCAGCAAATTTAGACTGGCCGCTACATCAATTTGACGTGAAGAATGCTTTCTTGCATGGAACCTTGAAGGAAGAAATATATATGGATATTCCACCTAGTTATGAGCAATCAGGTATGTCGAAAAAGGTGTGCAAATTAGAGAAGGCACTGTACGGTTTGAAGCAATCACCAAGAGCTTGGTTCGGTCGATTTTGTCAAGCAATGAAGGGATATGGTTACACTCAAAGTGAATCAGACCATACGATGTTCTTCAAAAAGAGTCGAGGTAAAATATCTGTTTTGATTATTTATGTTGATGATATGATTATCACTGGTAATGATTATGCTGAGATTGAAGAATTAGAGAACAGATTGTCAAGGGAGTTTGAAATGAAGAACTTAGGTGGATTAAAATATTTTCTTGGAATCGAGGTGTCTCGTAACAAAGAAGGTATTTTTCTTTCTCAAAGGAAATATGTCCTTGATCTCCTAGCCGAAGTCGGTATGCTTGAGTGCAAACCGGTTGATACACCCATGGTTCAGAATGTAAAATTAGATGTAGACCCAAATCAGACACCGATAAATAAGGAAAGGTACCAAAGACTGGTGGGAAAATTAATTTATCTATCACACACTAGACCAGACATAGCGTATGCAGTAAGTGTTGTGAGTCAATTCATGCACTCTCCCAGTGACGAGCATATGGAAGCTGTTATGAGGATCATTAAGTACTTGAAGGGTGCACCAGGTAGAGGAATAATGTTTCGAAAAAATCAGCATCTAGAAGTAATCGGTTACAGTGATGCTGACTGGGCTGGATGTGTGGTAGATCGAAAGTCAACTGCAGGGTACTTTACCTTTGTAGAAGGAAACCTAGTGACGTGGAGAAGTAAGAAGCAGAATGTGGTGGCACTTTCAAGTGCTGAAGCCGAGTTTCGGGGCATGGTGAAATGTATTTGTGAGTTGCTTTGGTTGAAGAAATTACTCAAGGAGTTAGGGTATGAACCACAAACCGAAATGAAACTTTTCTGTGATAACAAAGCAGCTATAGATATTTCTCATAACCCAGTCCAGCATGATAGAACGAAGCATATTGAAATTGATAGACACTTTATCAAGGAAAACTTAGACACTAAAGTCATCACAATGCCGTTTGTGAGAACTAATGAACAACTAGCTGATATGCTTACCAAGGCGGTGTCCACTAAAATATTCCATGATTCACTCAACAAGTTAGGAATGACTGATATTTACGTATAAGCTTGAGGGGGAGTGTTGGATTTGCAAGCTAATACGTGTAAGATAATTTCACAGAAGATCCAGAAGTAATTATTTCCAAGAGATGCGCATCCCTCTGTATCTTTCTATTTTTTTATTTGTAGCTGTGTATAGGTATAAATTATTCAATTACTAAATTTACTTTTGAGTGTCTGTGTTCTCTGTGTTTGTTTATTTTTGACAGATATATTAAGTATAAGGACTTGAGATGAGTACTCTTGAGTGTTATTAATTGAGATACAAGGACTTGTATTTTAAATCTTTTAAAGACTTGATATGCTAGATATAAAATCTTATTACTATTAATAATAGTTTAGAATTAATGAATTTTGACTGGACATGGTGAAAAGTTTAAAATCAATGATTTTGTTTTTAATATTTTATACTAGCTAGTCCTACTTTATTATTATTCTTTCATTTAGCTGGTTCAAAAAGGTGTTCAAGATTTTTGATATGGAGAATTTATGGAAGATTCCAATTAAATTAAGCCCAATTGGTGCTAGCTGTTCAGTCTTTATAATGACTTGATATGTTAAGTATAACGACTTGTACATGCCAACTAGCCTCATGTGTAAATGCTAGCGACCTTCTAGAAGATGATCCTCGTTAAAAGTTGCTAGTCGAGATAACATGACAAGGGATTGAGTATGGGGGGCTGTTATCACATCCCGATTACAAATACATGTTTTTAATAGCCGATTACAAATATATATTTTTAATAGACGATTACAAATACATATTTTTAATCTATTAGTATCAAATTTTAATTGAAATATTGTGACCCTCATATGTTTTTCTAATTATTTTTTTATTAAGAAATTAAGAATCAAGTCATTCAACTATTAATATCCACATGAGTTCTCATTCAAATTTGAAACATGTGATTCTCACATGAAAAACATTACGTACTTTTAACTGTTGGATCAAATATTGATTCTCTCTTCAAATAATTATTGATACCTTATTATTGCTTTTCTTAGGTTACCATTTCATTAAAAATAATAGACGGAGTTGTAGGACTGGCAAAAAAGTTCGTAGCTCGTGATTCGATTCGGGTTTGATTCGGGTTTGATTCGAGTTTAATTCGATTCGAAATAAGTTCGAATTGAAATGAACTGAACCAAGTTCGGTTTGAAATTAATTCAAACCAAACTCATGCCTAGCTTGGTTCGCAAACTTTTATGGTTTGAATCTTATAATGACATTGGTCGTTCATTTACTTGATGAAATTAAAACTCAAGATAGAGAGTCATAATTTAACTTAGCTGATGCTCTCTCGTTCTCAAATCTCAATAATCTAGTTCTCTCCGTATCTCCCTAACTAACTTTTCCTTTTGCTCTAAAACCTAGCCGACGCTCTCGGCAACTAGCTTTCTCTCCGGCCGTCACTCCTCTCTCCAACCTAGATGGCTGTCTCTCCTCTGCCTTCTCTACCTTTTGGATTCTCACTTCATTAGATGGTCCGATTGAGAGTTTTAGAGTGAAGATGAGAATAATGAAAAACACTGTATTATTGATTGTTATACTTTTACAATATCTGTACATGACTATTTATAGGCTAAAATTGTACTAACTGTTAGTCTATTTCCTAATTTACAGGAGTTGTAATCTGTCTTAATTACAAGATTTACTAGCCGTTACTAATATTCAGCTAGATACCTAATTACTGTGACAGCTATACATTTGGGTGCTAAATTATTTGTTGCCTAAGTTGCCAATGATGAGTAATATTTGAGGCAAATATATCTATTCTTCAATACTCCCCCTCAAGTTGGGTTCGAATAAGTTAATTGAGCCCAACTTGCTAAGTATCCTTAGGTGACTGGCTTTGTCGAGTGCTTTGGTAAAGACATCTGCCAGTTGCTCTTTGCTTCTGACAAATGGGGTTTCTATTTCTCCTTACTGTACTTTTTCTCTGACAAAGTGACAGTCGACCTCTATGTGTTTAGTTCTTTCATGGAACATTGGGTTGGATGCAATATGTCGTGCAGCTTGATTGTCACAGTACATTTTCATTGCCCCCTTGTGCTCCATCTTCATGTCGCTAAGTAGTTGCTTGATCCAGATGAGCTCACTCGCAGTGGATGCCATGGCTCGATATTCTGCTTTTGCACTTGACCTTGCCACCAAATTCTGCTTCTTGCTCTTCCATGTGACCAAGTTGCCACCTACAAAGGTACAAAATCCTGTGGTTGATTTTCTGTCGCAACTACCGGCCCAATCTACATCAGAGAAACCAACCACTTCATTAGAATTATTTTTTTTCATCCAAATTCTTTGACCTGGAGTGCTTTTCAGATATCTCAGTATTCTATCAATAGCACTCAAGTGACTGGTGCACGGAGCATGCATAAATTGGCTTATAACACTAACTGCAAAGGTAATGTCAGGTCTAGTAACTGTAAGGTAAATTAACTTGCCTACCAACCTTTGATATTGTCCTATATCAGGTAGTGGTTCACCATCCTCAATTCCAAGTTTAATATTTGTCTCCATTGGGGTATTGGCTGGTTTAACTCCCATTTTACCAGTTTCTTTTAATAGGTCAATGGCATATTTTCTTTGACATAGAAATAAGCCTTTACTTGAATGAGCTATTTCTATTCCTAGAAAATATGAAAGGTTCCCAAGGTCCTTAATATCAAATTCCTCCTTCAAATATTGTTTAACCTTTTTAATTTCCTCATTATTATTTCCAGTGATAATAATATCATCTACATAGACAAGAATAATGGTGGTGCAATTTTGTGAATATTTGACAAACATAAAGGAATCTGTTGTGCTTTTATTAAAGTTAATTTTTAAAAGAGAGAAGCTTAGCTTGGCATACCATGCTCTTGGTGATTGCTTTAGGCCATAAATTGCTTTCTTTAACTTACACACCAATGTTGAATCCGATGCGTTCTTATGACCTGGAGGAAGAGTCATGTAGACCTCTTCTTCCAATGTTCCTTGGAGAAATGTATTTTTTACATCCATTTGGAACAAGTCCCATCCTAAGTTGGTGGCTACCGATAGTAAAATTCTAACAGTATTTATTTTTGCTACTGGTGCAAAGGTTTCTTGATAGTCAATACCATAAGTTTGGGTGAATCCTTTTGCCACTAACCTAGCTTTGTATCTCTCAATCATACCATCGCTATTGTATTTGATTTTGTATACCCATTTACAACCTACGGGTTTTTTGTTTTTTGGTAAATGAATAATATCCCATGTATTATTATTTTCTAATACTTGAAGTTCTTCTTTCATAGCCTTAACCCAAATTAGACTTTGGTTGGCTTCGTTAAAACCGCTTGGTTCGGTTTGATTGCTGATGCTACCTAAATAGGCCTGGTATGTGGGAGATACCTTATCATAAGAAATAAAATTTTGAATTGGATACATCACCTGATGAGATACATAATCCCTTAGTTTTATGGGAGGCCGAGTTTGTCTTACTGATCTTCTCAAGGCAGTTTCTTCTTGAGTTGCTTCTTCGCTTGAGTCAATTTCAATCTCTTCTTGAGTTGTTTCTTCGCTTGACTCAGTTTCTTCATTTTCTCCCCCTGAAGGGATTGCACTTGTTTCACCAGTGTGATCTCCTTCAACCTATTCTTGATTTATTTCTTCAGGAAATATAAAATTATTTGGAGGCAATTGTATTAGTTGACCTTGTGCATTTTTTTGTTCATTTGTTTCATAATATGGTTCATTTTCAAAGAATGACACATCTCGTGAAATATAAAGCTCATGATTTTTTGGGTCATAAAACTTATATCCTTTCTTTTCTGAGGAATATCCCAAAAATATAGCTTTAATCGAATTTTTATCTAACTTGTCTTGTCTTTTTATATGTACAAAACATGTACACCCAAATATTCTTATATGATCAAGATCAATTTTTCTACCATTAAGAATTTCTAAAGGACTCATGTTCCTAAGTCTAGCACTTGGTAATCTATTTATTAGGTAAGTTGCCGTTAACACTGCGTCTGACCAATAAATTTTTGGCACGTTAGTTTGAAAGAGAAGTGATCTAGTAACTTCAAGTAAATGTCTATTTTTTCTTTCTGAAACTCCGTTTTGTTCAGGTGTGTTGATGCATGTGGTTTGATGTAAAATTCCTTTTTGTTTAAAAAATTCTAAGAAATTATTATTTATGTATTCTGTCCCATTATCAGACCTAAAAATTTTAATTTTCGCATTGTATTGATTTTCAACAAAATTATAGAATTCTTGAAAGTATGAAAAAACTTCATGTTTTCCTTTCAAAAGGTATACCCAAGTTGTACGAGAAAAATCATCAATAAATGTGACAAAATATCTAAAATGATTATAAGAATTGATAGGGGCTGGACCCCAAACATCTGAATGAATTAAGTCAAAACATTTTTCTGACATACTGGTGGATGAAAAAAATGGTAATATAGTTTGTTTTGAAAATTTACACACATCACAATTTTTTGAATCAAGATTATAACAAAAAAGTTTATTTAAAACTTGATCAGATGGATGACCAAATCGTCAGTGTAGTAATTTGTCACGATCTACTGAATTTAATGACACAAGACATTTATTGTTATTTTCTTCTAGGTAATAAAGACTATTTTTCAAACATCCCTCACCAATTGTATTCCCTGATTCTCGATCCTGAAGGGTCACTTTATTTGGTGAGAATATAACATTACAATTCAACTCTTGGGTTATTTTACTAACCGATAATAAGTTTGAGTTAAAGTCTGGTAAATACAAAATATCATTCACATTTTTTGTAAGAAATTTGGTTGTACCAACACCTTGAATTTGGACCTTATTTCCATTTGCAACAATCACATGTTGAGGGTCTTTATTTTGCGTAATATTTTCTAATTTGGTTGGATCCCATGTCATATGGTCAGTGGCACCCGAGTCAATAATCCATTTACTTGTGTTGTGACACAGATTTGCAAATTTAAAATTATTATCAATTTTGGAAGAATTAAAAGTAGATTTAGAATGTACAAAACCTGAGGTTTGCTGCTGTAGCAAACTATTTATTTTGGTTAATATTTGGATTAGCTGTATTATTTGAGCCACAGAGAATCCAGAGGGACCAAAATTTGTATTTGACTGAGCCAAGTCAGATCTGACCCCTTCATTCTGAGGTGTGTCCGATCCCTCTCCAAACTCCTCCTCTTCCTTTCTTGCACTGCCACAGTTTGCTCCTCTTTCTCCCTTATCGCGGACCAGCCGGAGGTGAGGGTGGAGGTTCCAGCACTAGTTGCGGTTGTGCCATGCTCTCTTGCAGTGGCCGCACTGCTCGGTGATTGGAGTTTGCCTTATGTCGGTCGCATCTCTAGGGTTTGGATTTTGATTATTTACCTTAAAGTTTTTGGTCTCGGAAAGTTTCCACTCTTGAGAGTTCATAAGAGCCTAGATTTCTAGGGTCTGTGTGTGTTTTTTTTGTGGTAAATTTGATAAGAACAGATATTGAAAACAAGGATTTCTGATTTTTCTGGTAATCGAAATACTGGTTTCTGATTTTCTGGTAACGAAAATACTGGTTTCTGGTTTTCTGGTAACGAAAATACTGGTTTCTGGTTTTCTTGTAACAAAAATTCTGGTTTCTGGCTTTCTGGTAAAGAAAATACTGGTTTCTGGTTTCTGGCTTTCTATTAAGGAAAAACGAATTTTTCTAGTTTTCTGCTATAAACTGGTTTTTGTTGAAGAAACTAGTAAAAACTGAATCTGATTTTTGTTGATAAAAAAGGAATTTTTTCTGGTAAGGGTATAAAATTATTAAGAAATTAAGAACCTGATAAAAAAGCTGATTCTGATTTTTGTGTGCGGATTTGCTCTATGATGTAGAATAAAAAGCACGAGTGGCTCGTCGAGTAATCGGCCGAGTTCTGAGAGCCTTCTTGTTTTGTGGATTTTCTGATGTTGCTTGCAGTTCTTGTTATCTGCAGCTTGATTTGATTTTGCTTTTCTTGAGTCAGGATTTATCCCGCTCTGATACTATGTGGAATTTTAGAGTGAAGATGAGAATAATGAAAAACACTGTATTATTGATTGTTATACTTTTACAATATCTGTACATGACTATTTATAGGCTAAAATTGTACTAGCTGTTAGTCTATTTCCTAATTTACAGAAGTTGTAATCTGTCTTAATTACAAGATTTACTAGCCGTTACTAATATTTAGCTAGATACCTAATTACTGTGACAGCTATACATTTGGGTGCTAAATTATTTGTTGCCTAAGTTGCCAATGATGAGTAATATTTGAGGCAAATATATCTATTCTTCAATATCTATATTTTGGATTCTCACTTCATTAGATGGTCCGATTGAGAGTTTGATCAAGTGAGCACTCGAGGTATGATTACTTGTTTTACTGTATATTTCAGTTTTTGTACTTAATCATCATTTTACGATTATTTGTTGTGATGTATTTTTTTATAAACAATTTTTCAACTTAAAAACACTCATTTCATACCGGTAAAAGGAAGCCATGTGAATTTTGTCCCGTAAGAAAAAAATAATGTATAAACTATTGGTATAACTAGGGCTGCTAAAAAATAATTTAGTTCGTGATTCGATTTAGGTTCGATTCGAAAAATGTATAGTTCGCAATTAATTCTATTCAAAATGGATTCGGTTTGAAACGAATCAAACCAGGTTTAAATCTTATTCAAACCAAACTCAAATCTAGAGTAATTTCGATTCGTTGCCACCCTACGGAGTTGACATCGGTATGGAAAAAAATCAATATTATTAGGTTTGCAGATGTGCAAACCCCTAAAAATTTGATAATCACTACATGTCACAAAGAGTGCAATTTTTTTGGTCGGTGTGCAATTAATACATGTTTATTGAATTTTTTTCTAAATCGATGTTAACTCCGTCTATTCTTTTTTATGAAATGGTAACTAAAAAAATTTATGACCTTATTATCATGGAAGTCATTCTTTTTACTTTAGAGGGGGATTCAGATGCCTCATGCTTAGAGACCAAATATATATATAGAAAGAGAGAGAGATATTAATGTGCATTCGTATGCATATGGTCCGATATGTATACGGTTTAAATTTAAAATTTCAAAATCCAAAACATTGATCTGAACGTTCATCTTGTTTCCCATATTAATATGTGCTCGGAGACCAAATTTTATTTTTTTTTCTGAATTTTTCTACTATTTATTAAGCCACTTTTAAAATTGCTGATCCAACGGTAGCTGTTGATTTTACTGTTTTGTTAAGCCACCATTAGATCAACAATTTTCAAAGTGGCTTAATAAATAGTAAAATAATTTAGAAAATTTTAAAATTTGGTCTCCAAGCATAAATTAATATGGAGAACAAGATGAACGGTTCGGATCGACATTTTGAATTTTGAAATTTCAAATTTGGACCATATGCATATCGGGCCATATACATACGAATGCACATTAGTCTCTCTCTCTATATATATATATAAAGAGAGAGATGGGTTACGGTGAGTTGCGAAATAAAGCAATTATTTTACTTCACACTCATATTTTGTGATTTCAAAATTCAAACGACCGATTCAAACTACTCAACATGATCTCCATATTGAAATGTGCTTGGAGACCAAATTTTACATTTTTTGGAATTTTTTACTATTTATTAAGCAATTTTGAAAATCGTTAATCCAGCAGTCTAGAAATTTTTACTATTTTTTACTGTTCACCCGTATTTTCAATGCTGGAACCGTTTAATAAAAACAGTGGTTTTCAAACTAACTTAATAAATAGTAAAAAAATTCCAAAAAAATGTAAAATTTGGTCTCCAAGCAGATTTTAATATATATTAAACATCTAACGGTTTGGATTTATCATTTGAACATCAAATATTAAGATATGGCCCTGTAAGCACTTTGGTTGAAGTGCTGCCGGCAGCAAATTAGCCATGCTATATATATATATATATATATATATATATAAAGAGAGAGAGATGGGTTATGGTGCATTGCAATGCATGGAGGAGTTTGTGCATTAGACCATAAATCTAAAATTCAAAATTCAAATGACCGATCCAAACCGTTCATCTTATTCTCCATATTAATATGTGCTTGGAGACCAAATTTTATATTTTTTTTGAATTTTTTTACTATTTATTAAGTATTTTACAAAATTGTTGATTCAACGATGGCTTAACAAAATAGTAAAATCAGCAGCCACCGTTGGATCAACAATTTTGTAAAATACTTAATAAATGGTAAAAAAATTCAGAAAAATATAAAATTTGGTCTCCAAGCACATATTAATATGGAGAACAAGATGAACGGTTTGGATCGGGCATTTGGATTTTGAATTTTAGATTTATGGTCCAATGCACAAACCCCTCAATGCATTGCAATGCACCATAGCCCATCTCTCTCTCTCTCTCTCTCTATATATATATATATAAAAATATATAGTAAGACTACGCTACTTTGCGAATTAAATGGGTTATTTTAATTCGCACTCATATTTTAATTTCAAAGTCCAAATAGTCGATTCAAACTGTTAGATGTTTAATCTATATTAAAATTTGCTTGGAGACCAAATTTTACATTTTTTAATGATGCGGAATTTTAATAAATAACATCAAATTGATTAAAAAATTATAATATTCATATTGAACCAATACAAAGTCCAAATTGCGACTCAAAATATCCATAGTAATACTAATATCATAAACTATCGATCTTTTTCTTTTCAAAATATATTTAGCATTATGATATAGTATATATTTTTTCTATTTAAATTTTAAAATAACCTAGACATCATCGCAGAATGAACTATCTTAATCTATTCAAAATATTCAAATTATAGTAAGTATCATTTTGTTACTTCAAGAAATATCTTAATATATTCAATCTGAGCCTTTATTTAAAACCCATATAAATTGAAAAAAAAAACAACTCATGTTATATAGCGCGCTGTAGCTTTCTTATTTGATTTTGTTTGATGGATATCTCATTTAATAATTAATAGTTTAATATAAAGCTTAGTACGTCAATTGCAAAAAAAAAATTCACGGTTAAAATCCAATCTAAGTCTTTATTTAAAGCCCATATAAATTGAAAAGAAAAAGAAAAAACAGCTCATATTGAATAGCGCGCGCTATTTGCGCTACACGTTATGCGCTATAGCGGACCTCTATTACCACTATAGCATCCATAGCTCAAATAGTGCATTTTGATGTCATAGCTTAGCGTTTAGGATCTAAAAACACTATAGTGCGCTATTTAGAACAATGCAAGATATATAAGATAGGAGACATGATGAGATATGAAAGACATGAGCCATTTGAACCCTTCACTCTACTTTATTATTATGAAATCATTTTCCATTTCTATCTATAATTAATTAAAAGTGGAAATTCTCTGAAATTTGCCTAGACACCTGACTAGATGTTGATAGATGAGGATACTGCCAGACCTGTTGAACCCAAAGAATTTAGTGAAGAAGAATCTTTTGATTAGGTTTTGCAAGAGATAGAGGTGCAGAGGGCTGTCATTGGTTCTAGTCCTCACATTCCTGTGACTACAATTTCCGCTCTTGGCCCTAACACCATCTAGAAGAGTGCCAGACTTTTGAGGATCCAGGGGCTTAATACCACTGTGATGAGCATAGCCATGAAGAGAGCAAGAGAGAAACACTTGGAGGAACAACCAACCAAAGGTAATCCTTTGCTCGATATTTTTCCATTTACTAAATTAACAAATGTTGAGATTGCTTCGTTATTTCAAGTTTACAAAATCACTTTAGGTCATTCTGAGTCTCAACGAGACTTTATTATTGGTAATATGAGATTCGTTCCTAGACCTTCTTTTGAGGATATTTTACGTTAGGCCTTCGACCTGACTAGAGAAGTTGATACTTATGTTTTTTTTTTTTTGATTCCAAGCCCGTAGGCAAGTTACATTCATAGCTTGCACCAAAATTATGCTGAGAACATCTCAGTTTTACATTAAGCTAAAATCTATAGAAGCAAATTGAAAAATTGGGTAAGTATAGCCTAATACAAAATCACCTTGACTTTTTCCTCTCTTTGCCAATTGGTCAGCCAAAACATTTTGGCATCTGCTGATATGTTGGCACTTGTGACTTGGGTTTGTTTTGAAAAAATTCCAGAGAAAAGATGCCTCTGAAAAAACTCTCCAGTCTACTTTCATAAGGGGTTGTAACGCAGATATCACATTTACCAGTGTAAGGTTGTCAATGAGAAATAGACAGGGGCTGAGTCCAAGTGCCATTAGGACTTAGCTATGTTGGTACTAATTTGGGACTTAGCTATGTTGTTTAATGAATATTCTAAATTGGAACGTTAGAGGCATTAATGCCACTAGGACTAGAAGTATTTTAGCTGATTTGATTAAGAGCTATTCTGTTGACATAATTGTTATTCAAGAAACACAAAAAGTCGATTTTACTAATAGATTTCTTAAGTCTATTTATGTTAAACTTGATACTTGGCAATGGTTGCCATCAATTGGGAACTTAGGGGAATCCTCTTTGGCTGTGATAGTGATTTAGTTTCTGTAGTTAGTGTTACTCAAGGTCAATTCTCTCTTAGTGTGTTGCTTCAAAATAGGACTGATCATAACACATGGTTGTATACAATTGTGTATGGGTCTGTAGTTTCAACACTCAAAACTACCTTTTGGGTAGAACTAAGACAAATTAGATTGAATTGGACTAGTTTATGGTTAATTAGTGGTGACTTTAATAATATCCAATCTAGAAATAAAAAATTAGGTCACAACTTTAATGTTCGACTAAGTAGGAAATTCAATGATTTTGTGCATGATTTTAATTTGGTAGAATACAAATTACAAAATCGCCAATTCACTTGGAATAATAGCACTCACTTTGCTCTGTTAGATATATTTTTTGGATCCTTGGATTGGGATATGGAATATGAGTACTGTTTTGTTCAAGATTTATCACAATTTGGATCTGATCATTGTCCTCTGCTTTTGAATACCAAACATAAAATTGTTGCTCCAAAAAAACCTTTTTTGTTTTGATCCCTTGTGGCTATCAAACCCTGAATTCAACAGATTAGTGGCTAAGTGGTGTAGTGAATTTCCTTTACAAGGTGAGATTGGAGTGAGTTGGCATAGAAAAATAAAATTTCTTATGCAAAAAATGGAAGGCTGGTCCAAAAATCATGAGGGGCAAAAAAAAGAACTAAAAAACATACCCTAGAAAATTTAAAGAAACTAGAAATGTTACAAGAAGTAAAGGTTCTCACAGATGAGGAATGCCAACTCACTCTTAATCGCATCTATGAGAAGGAAGAAATCTATTGGAAAGAGAGACCTAAACAAAAGTGGTTGGAGGAGGGGGATTTAAATACCACATACTTTCATAAATACGCAACAAATAGGTTCAAAAAACAATCCATTTTACACATGAAAATTCAAGGGCAAATGACTGATTAGATCCCTCTCATTGAAATACATATTGTTGAGTATTATAAATCCATTTTTGGTGTTAGTGGAATTCAAGGAGCTACTTTGAATTCTGATTTCTAGAAAGAAGAAGAACAACTTTCAGCTCTAGATAACTCACTACTCCTCTCCCCATTTTGTGAGGAAGAAATTAAAAATGTTATTTTTTCTTCTGACCAATCAGGGGGCCCTGGACCAGATAGGATTCATTTTTGTTTTTATCAACACTTTTGGGATATTCTTAAAGTTGACTTACATACCTTAGTTACTGCCTTTTATGAAAGTAGATTATCATTAGCTCACCTTAATAAAGCGGTAGTGTGTCTTATTCCTAAAGAGAAGGAAGTTAAGATAATTAAACAATATAGGCCAATTAGTTTGGTGAATTGTAGTATGAAAATTATTTCTAAACTGATCACTTTACGACTTGAAGTGCTTATGGATCACCTTATAGATCAAACACAAGCTGCCTTTGTTAAGGGAATGTATATTTTGGATAATGTAGTGCTAGGACATGAAATCTTACATTATTGTTCTTGTAACAAAATTAGAGGTGCAGTTTTAAAAATAGATTTAGAAAAAGCTTACGACAAGATTAATTGGCAATTTCTTCTAGATGTATTACGAACTAGAGGATTTAGTGATCAATGATTTTTTTGGATTTATACTTTGCTTCATAGTAGTAGTAGATGTATTAATGTGAACGGTCGAATGTCTCCTCACTTCTTTTGTAAAAGAGGTATACGACAGGGGAATCCTTTATCCCCCTTCCTATTCTTGTTAGTGGGCAATGTACATTGTAGAATGTTTAATAAAGGCTGAACTGTATGTTTAATTCAAGGTCTTGGCCCGTAATTGATAAATGGTACTAAAATTACTAATTGCCATTATGTCGACGATACTATTCTTTTTTTTAGATCCCTTCCCTACTAATGTTGAATATGCCATTTGGACTATGTTTAGCTTTGAAGCTTTATCTGGTATTAAAATCAACTTTCACAAAACTGAACTCATTCCTATTCAAATGTCCGACATTAACAGGTCAGCACTTGCTTTCCTCTTTGGTTGTATTCTTGGTAAGCTCCCTTTGAAGTATTTAGGAGTTATGTTAAGTAATAACAAGCTCTCTCTTTTAGATTGGGGTTATATTGTTGATAAAGTTACTTAAAAATTATAAGGATGGGCTGGGACTTTGCTTTCTATTGGTGGACGCATTACTTTTAATTAATTCAGTTTTGACTGCGATTCCTTTATACATGTTATCACTTTATAAAATGCCAATTAAAGTACAAAAGCAAATAAATAGGGTGCGATGTCGGTTTTTGTGGCAAGGGCATGCAAGACCTCACAAAAAGTATTCATTGATCATCTGACAGGCAGTTTGTTATCCTAAAGAATATGGGGGGATATGGATTAAGAATTTGCAACTCATGAATAAAGCTCTGCTTTTAAAATGGTGGTGGAAATGGAACAATCCTCAATACTCAGGTCTGTGGAAACAAGTTATTCAATTAAAATACACAGCAAACACTCTTTATTCCCATTTGTCTCCATTTTGGAGAGCAATTTGCAAATTACAACATATTGGTCAACTCAATTGTTATTAACTGGGATATGGTAATTCCATTAAATTTTGGTTGGGTACATGGTATTATGAATGTCCACTTGTTGCTACATACCCATATGTGTTTGATTTATGTACTAACCCGCTTATTTCAGTTCGGGAAGTACTTGTTACCAATGGATCGATGATCAGGTTGGATCGATGATCAGGTTTCGAAGAACTCTATTTGGTATTCTATTATCCGAATGGCATGAAATATTGACTATTATTCAGTCAACCACGCTTACTGACAACCCTGATATACCATTGTGGAAATGAGACCCAAACCACAAATTTTCTTTTAGCTCCCTTTACTGTTTCCTCTCTTTTCAAGGGGTTTTAGTGCAAGTTTGCATGTTATGGTGGCATACCCCAATTCCCCATAAAATACAAGTATTCATGTAGTTGACTTTTCATAACAAGATTCTTACTAAAGAGGTATTACAAAAAAAGCAATGGCATGGGGATATTCACTGCCACTTTTGTTTAGGCACTGGTGCCAAGGAAATATCAATACACCTTTTTCTTAAATGTCATTATGTTTCTTAAATATGGTTTTGGATGGGTAATTTTCAAAATTATTATATTGATTGGCAATCACTAGAGGATATACAACTATTTGTTGTGACTATACCCCTAAGTCAAAGGCAATCAATTCTCATGGTGATCAGTGCTATTTTTTGGAGCATTTGGAAAACTCAAAACTCGATATGTTTTGATAATAAACACATCCCTACAATTCAACAAATAGTCTTACTAACTTGCTCTTTTTTGAACTATTGGACAGGAACTAAGAGAGGTAAAGTATTGCAGTACACTCACTTCTGGACTTCTGCTTGTTGGATTTATTGCCAACCTCGTTGGATTTTATGCCAACATTGAGCATATATGTAATCTAATTATGCATTGTTTATTGTCATATATGATTGTCAATTAAAATGATCAAATAAGGAAATAGACAATCAATATATTCATTAGGATGTGGTCCACAAATGTGTAAAACAATTTAGGCAAAAATCAAATCATTGATGGACTGATTTTGAAATTTGCAATTAAGGAAACCAAATTTTCAGCTTCTGCACATTTTGATGCAGTTGCACGTGTTTTCATGCACATTTTTTTAAGTTGGCATGTGGTAGAAAATTGGTTTAGGGTTAGGGTTTGGCAATATGCCAACTCTACATCTCTATAAATAGGTTGGTCCCTAAAGCACAAGGATATACGAAAAGTTGCAGAATTTTCTAGTCGTCATCTAGTCAATTCTGTAGCCTTCTCTACTTCTCCCCATTAAAGAATAGAGAGGTGAGATCATTAAGGAATTGTGAACACGATCTCACAAGGGCAGTCTTGTAGCTTTGGGAGGCTTTATCCTACCACTAAGGAGGCTGCTGACGCTTCAACCTCTACATCGGCACGAAGTTTTTTCTTGCCGCTATCTTACAAGTTCATTAACCGCTTTTGAGAGAAGCTTTGCATAAATTTTGCGTCTGCTCCCTAAGAATTGATGAATTTTGCATGATGGCCATTTTGGCATAGGTAGATCAATAGTGGCATATAGAATTGAATTGTGTATGTGTAATATTAAGGTTCCAACACTGCTAACATGGACATGGTACCTCTATAGACCATGTCTCCTTTGCATGTTGTTGCTTGCCAATTAGCAATATGGATGCTCGGTCCCATTGTTTTTTTTCCTACTTACTGCTTGCTTTTGTATATCTATAATAAGTATGGAGTGTGCTCTCCTGCAAAGTTTATTATCTCTTGTACAAATTGTTAGTACTTTGCTCACTTCTTTTGATGTTCTGACACATGGCTATAGTGCCTTGCTGCTTTTCTATGTAAGACATTTTATATAATGGAAGGGCTTTTTAGTCTATTTTTCACAAAAATAAAAATAAAAGTGGAAATTGCAATATCATCCTTGTTATTTTCTTCTTCAAACTCTTTTTTTTTCCCTCTTTCATGTATGAGTTCTTAATCATGAAAGAATTTATAGACAAATTAACAATTGTTATCTAGCATGTTAAAGCTCCATAAAAAAATTCGGATCTTCGTTTGAATCTTATTTAAAGACATACAAATACTAAATTGTAAATAACTAATATTTTCTCTCATATAATATGAGCCATAAAATTCTTCATCCTTAATTCAATAAAAATTTATTGTAGCCATCAACCTTTTATCTCAAGAGAGGAAATTTATATATACCTCTCAAAAGTTTTAAAATTACATATTTTCTTCTCTAAACTTTAAAATTACTTACTTTTTCTCTAAAATTTTAAAACTCAGAAATTTACCCATTTTATCGTCTTTTATATTAAAGCTCATTTAAATTTATAAAATATCCATTTTATCTTTTATTAAATGCATAAAAAATGTAGCTTGTTTAAGAAATGTATGTCTTATATTTGATCGGTTTTTTAGGAAAAAATGAGTATGTTATAAAAGGTAAAGTGTAAAACAAGTATCTGGTTTTCAAGAGTAAAATGGATATTTTATAATTGGTAAAGAATATAATGAGTATCTTATAAGAGTGATATTTTTTTAAAATAAGTTTCTAATAAAGGATAAAATGTGTATTTTATAAATATAAAATGAGTTTTAATATGAAAGAAATAAAATGGACAAATTTGTGGGTTTTGAAAGTTTAGAGGGGTAATATATAATTTTGATATTTTTGAGGGCTATATGTGAAATTCCCCCAGCTTAAAAAGTCCGGAGTGTGCTTGCTGATTCAAGGTAATATCACAAAGAATATGGTTTAAACAACAATTTTCCAGTCACTTGCCAGTTGCCAAGTTAGAATTCAAATCACCTGAGGTAAATCAAATTTTGAGTTGAGATCCTCACTGTCTGATCTTCCTTAGCACGAATATTAAAGAGGCTCCTTGAATTCGACATCGGACTAGATCGGCCGAATTATGATCGGACGGTCTTTATAAAACCTCAAAATTTGAGCTACCTCAGGGGATCGGGACTGATCAGTTGCCCCTCGACTTTCGATCAAACCAAGGTTTGCTTTGTTTCTTTGTTTCTTTCCCATCAAATCCCGTGAAAAGTTCCAATCTTTCTTCTTACCCCTTCAATGGCGACGCCGCCTCCTCCCTCCGACCTTTCCATCTCCGGAATTGCTCTCTCTTCTCTCCTCCACCTCGCCTCAACATCTCCCTCCGACTCCTCCGGTCTCCTGGGCGGACACCTCTCCCTCCCCTCTTCCCCTTCTCCTCCTCTCTCCGACTTCGATCCGTCCCCATCCGTCCCCACCCCCTCCTCTTCCTCCTCCCTCTTCATTACCCACCTCTTCTCCTTCAACTCTCCTCTCTCTTTCTTCTCCTCTCTTGGTCATGTTGATGCCTCCCTTGTACAATCCCATTTCCCTAATTCTTCCCCAGTCGGCTGGTTCTCCTTCCGCCGTAGCTCATCCTTTCGTCCCTCTATGAGAGAGTTCGCTGTGTCGGTTTCTCTCGCCAAAACCCTAGGTAGCAACACTCCCTGTGTGTTTCTCCTTCTCTCTTCGTCTCTCTCACCTAACCGAGCAGTTCACACCTATGACTACCGGGCATTTTTGCTTAGTCCCGGTGTAAATCCAGTGCTTGAGCCGGTGTCTCTGCGTGTTTTGAATGTGGGGCCCAGCTCCAGTGGAGGTCAGTATGACTCTTTCTCTGCTAACTTGTCAGCTCTTCCTTCGGTGCCATGTGTCATAAGAGGGGTTGATGATGCTAATGCTATGGTGATCTGGTTAGTACTTGTTGTGCATTGAATCATGCATTTGGTTTACAAATTGCATAATTAGTTTTATTTTCTTAATTTATCTAGGTCATGTTACATGTATTCGGTACAATAGCTTTTTATGTGCAAGCTCCTAAAGCTCATCAAGTTATTAAATTGTTTCAACCTGTTGCATATTACATCTAAACAATCTGGGTAGTATTTTGTTTATTATGAAATTTTGGTAAGCAATGTAATATTGGTCTTGTTATTAGTATCACAGTTCCAGAAATAACTAAACTTGCTTATATATAAAAGAAATGCACACTCAAAGTATACTTATGAAATTTAATTAGTATGTATTTAGCACTCAAATTTAGCTTGTGTTTTCAGCATATGACAGTTCTGTACCAAGTATGTATTTTACTAAAAGGAGTAAAATGGCAATAATGTAAATTTGCAGTAGTGAAGGAGAGAAGAAGAAGAGCAAGAAAGAGGATAGTTTGGTGACCCTGAAAGAAAAGGCACGAGAGCAGAAAGTACTCGATGTATCAACAGAGGGTTTTGCTGTAGAAAGGTTAGAGAAGCTTGTTGGTGGGCCCGCTGATGCATATACGCATGAGATTGAGGAGTTGTATGGGAGTATGTTACGTAAGCTTGAAAGTCTGACGAGTCAGGTCGAAAAGACCTCTTCTATGGTTTTTGAGCAAGTGAGTGGTTTGTTTTATTGATTGATACAACTTCTTGGGCAATTGTTGTGCATGCTTGTTAGACATTACAAATATTGTCTGCTCCATTTTAAAGTACTAGAAATATCAACCTTATGATCAACACCACAGTTTTTCTGGGTTTATACAATAATGCCTAAACTGTCCCTCCTCGTGTGCTGCATGCAAGGGGGTAAAGATTTTAACAGAGCAGTTTTGGGTTCATGCAGCAAGCGAACCATATGCAGTGCTGATTTGATTCTATAGTCCGAGGGCTGCATGAAGCCAAAATTGCTCTGTTAACATCTTTACCCACATACAAGGTAGAATGGAGCAATTATGTTCTCCATAATTAGAAGGCTCTCCTTCTCATTTTTGTTTTCAATGGTGTAATAGAAATTCAATTGTTTCTTAATAAATATTATCTATTTTTCCCTTTTTTGTGGTTTAGCATAATCTCAAATATTTTTATCCATGGGATTATACTATCCCTCCCAACTTATATGTACCCAGCTTTAGGTGATCTGTACTAAAGGCACATAAAGGGTTCATGTACCAGCTCCATAGAGAAATTCCAAGTAAACAAGACTAAAGTTTTTCAAATTAAACGAGAGAAGAAAAGGGTTACCCTTGGACTGTGACTGGTACCATCTGTCATAGGCTGGTACCATATCGGGAGCAACAATGGGAGATTAATGGAGTCAACCCTGGTTTATATGAAAATAGTGCATGACACTTTTTTTTTTCTTACAAAAGATCTAACTTTGATTGCTGCAGGAAAATCGAAATTTGGAGCTAAGATGCAAATTAGCTGGAATGGAATGAAGCTGGCAAAGTATGTCATCTCTTACATTTTTACAGTAAATAACATATGTCAGGATAGAGTGAGGCTATGGTAACTATGCATAGTGCAGATTGGTCCATACTGCGGATGAATATTTTCATTTACAAATTCAAAATAGTCAATCTGAACTGTTCATCCATATGAAAAGTTACCTGCAGACTAATTTTGCATTTTTTAGCATTTTTTTAGTATTATTTTTACATAGGTTGAGAATCACTACTTTTGAATGGTCAAATATCTTTATATCATGTGATTTTCTATCTATCTAAAAAAATAGTAAAGATATTCTAAAAAAATGTAAAATTTGATCTACAAGTGCACTTTTAGGGGTGTTCATCAGTTTGGTTCGGTTAAAACCGAAATAAAATAGGTAAACCAAAGTTTTATTTGGTTCTCAAAAATAGAATCGAACTGACTGAATAAACTTACAAACCTATTAAAACCGAGCCAAAGTAAATTTCGGTTTATTCGGTTCAACCAAGCAAACCGAAGTACAAAAGGTTTGTTGAAACAGGCAGCTCATATTTTTCATATTTTCAAGTTTCTTTTGCCTACTTTTTAAAATTATCCAAATCCTGGATGTTGAAACAGCATGTTCATAGGAGACGCACAAAAGATATCTAATAATATCTAATACCCAAATACAATAGAGACAGAAACCACACTTTGTTGTAGAAATAAATCCATTAATCAAATAACAGTAATTCCTTTATAATCAAAATCCGCAACTTTGAGCAAACAAAGGCACTTCCTTAAATTTGGACCTAAAAGGATAGAGCAAACTCAATAAATGAAGCATCATCATCCCTTTAAAAAGAAAAAAAACAGAGAGCATCAGAGAGCTTCCCAATTAGACCAAGTTATCATCCCTTTTTGTAAATTCAAACAAATTTTGCAAAATTCTCATCTTCACTTGCACCTCATCAAACAATATTGCAAAAAAATTACATGCACACAAAAGAGAAGATTTCAGTTCTTGTGTCAGTTAATTAAACCAAATCATCCAGTCCCTCTTTCTATTAGTTCAAAACGAAAAGAGGATATTGAGAGAGGAACAGAGAAGCGAAGGATTGTGCTTAAGCGGTTAAGCCACAACAAATTTACACTCACAAGGTTGAACCAGAGTATGGATGTGCTTGATGAGGACCAAGGTGCACATGTTCTCCCTCTGATCGTGCCGATGCAGCCGTCTGACACTCTCCACGTCGATTGCCAGAGCTCTCCCGCTGCTGCCGAGCGCCTCCTCATCCACCAACTTCCATCATCCCCCCCCCCCCCCCCCCCCCCCCCTCCTCCCAATTGAAAAGCCCGACCATTGCTCTATCTGTTACTTTCTTGGTTGCTTTTTTTTTTTTTTTTTTTTTCTTTTTTTCTTCTCTCTTAGTGCTTTATTTTTTCAATTGGTTTTCTCTTTCTTACAGGGACGGGATTTAGGGACTACGGGTGAGGGGTCCTTGGTTGGGTTAACGAGGGTTTTAGAAATTGAAAACTGAACTGAACTACATAAACTGAATAACACCAAAATTTGAACTGAACCGGACCAATTAAACCAAAAAACTGAACCATTTGAACTGAACTTTTCTTGTTTGGTTATTAACCAAATAAACCGAACACCCCCGATACACTTTCATATGGAGATCATGTTGAATGGTTCAGATCGATTGGTTGGACTTTTTGAATAGAGATATTGCTCCATAGTATGGACCAATATGCGCTATGCATAGTACCATAGGCTCACTCTGTGAGGATAATATGTTTCTAACCTTGGTTTTTAATTGGTTATCTTTTCTCTTGCAGTTGCAACTTTGTAGGAGATTAGCTGCCTCCTAGGTGAGTGCTATGTGGGGTTTTCCTAAACTCTTGTCGGAAAGTGCAAACTTTTATGAATTAATGGTCTGATAGTTTTTTGCTTGTTTTGGCCTCAACATAGTTCTTCCTTTGTTTATTGTTGGCCCTTTTACCATTTGGCTTTGAATTATGTTGTCGGTATCAAATGTCAGTTCTTTATTCTCTACGAAATTGAGGGGAAAATGGTGGAATTGGTTTGGCATATGCTATTTTGGGTGAAATTTTGTGCTTTAAACTTCTCTATGCGGTTATTAGTAGAGTTGGAAAATTTGGAGTTAAAATTTTCTTCCGTTGTTGGCTGTAAATTACACTTCACTGTTTTGTAGATCATTTTCTTGTGTTTTCTAAATTAAACACCTGGATGCAATTGGCTAATCCCACTAGCTGCAGTAAACAATTAAAATTTCAAAATTTTAAAGTCTACTCGTAATTTAAGAAATTCAGTCTTCAAACGATTAGCTTCTTTGTTGTTTTTTTGACTGCATTTGGGCAATATTGGTGCCGTTTGGAGTGTTTGCACAGAATGCTCTGTTATGTTGTAGATGCAAAGATGTTTTACAATGAGTAAAAGTTGCGTATTCTGATCCTATTAAGTGGAGCAAACACATTCTGACTTGCTGATTGTCTCATTCAAGAGAGCTGTAATTATTTCCTATAGCTGGTATGAAAAATGAAATATAACAGCAAGAAGGCCTAAACGTTGCATCTATTATTTTTTATAATGTCTTGTGAAAAAACTTGAAAATTTTTAATTATGTTATTGGACAAATTGATATGGGTACAGCCTTCTCAGTGAAATATATTAATTGTAATTATAGTTATTTTTTTAGTTAATGTTTTACAAGGTAGACCATTTATATGACAAATGACAGAATATGGATTACAAGTTATATCAACATGTCATTGTCGTGCCAAGGGTGGTGTTCTCCAAAATTGTACAACACCAAAATAAAAGAAATAACAAGAAGCAACTGAGATTTATAACAATGTTTTGTACGTAGTACTTATCTCATATACTCCTGCTGCTAAGTAGGGTTGTACAAAATTGCTCAAACTCGCTCATAACTCACTCGTTAATGACTCACTTTAACTTGCTTACTTACAACTCTAGTCAGTTTTAACTCGAGTTGATTAACTCGTTTAATAAATGAGCTGAGTTTGAGCATAATCCAACTCGCTCATTTATAACTCGAGCTGCATAACATGAGTTTGTTGGTGCTTATGTACTAAGTAGTTGTATGAAAAATTATTGGATTTTTAGTTATTGTTTGCTTTGAGTTGACATATTATCTCTGTGTTGGATTTTAAGCACGTCTAATATAAAAGAAATTTTAAGAAATTTTATTTCCTCAAATCATAGTGATATTATATATTATTCGTTCAATTAAAATTAATACATCTCAATAGCAATCACAGAAGAACTCAACAGGACCATGGCCGAGATCAAGCGTCTCTTTCGACTCAGCACTTGCAGGAATGAGTTTGCATCGAACATCGCATGACTCGAGATCATCGGGGACAGGACTCTCTGCTCCAGCCTTCCCTGTTGAGAGACGACGGTGGTGACGGGAGGCTATTGCTGGAGAGAGCAATGTGAAAGAAACTAGGAGAAGGATAACGCTGCATACAGCTTTAGCCATTTCTATAGATGGCAGTGTATTTGTGTGAGGTGTATATATAACTAATTAATAGATTTTTGCCATTTCTTGGTCTTTATTTTGCTCTTTTATATATGTTTAATTTATGGCGGTGGGGTTGAATGAATGAAATGCGTTTGCTTTTGGAAATTTATTTTTATTTATTAGTGTATTTAATTGAAATTAAGGTGGGTTTAATGAATTGTATTTTTTGTAACTCATTCCAATTTTTTTTTTTAATATTCAAAATTAAATGGACTCTGTTTACAATTCAATGTTTAACGGCCGGTTTCCATGTCTTGTCAGTCTCGTGTATTGATTAAGAGACCATCTTTAATGGCTGGTGAGATCATTTATTTGTAAATAAAGATGCCTTTATTTTCTATTTTTCGTATTGACGAAATATGATCAGCGTTAAATGCTGTGCAAACATTTATCTCTTTCTTTCTTTTTTTTTGTAATATTTAGGTTGCTTTGTACAAACTGATAATTCTCATTAAGTTCTGATCCGCTACCTCATGCATCATAACAAAAATTTGATAACTATTTATGTGGACTGAATCTCAATAGGAAGTGACAAAGAAATCAATTAAGATTTTTTTTTTAATTCTTTTATATTCCAAAACCCAAACCCAGAAGACTTGACTAGTATATATAATAATACTTCATAACCTTTGCTCAAGGTAGATGCGCTATCTGGTCAGGTTCTGACATTAATGTCACTCGATCTATATCCAAATCTAGTTTTGACATTGATGTCACTAGAAAAGAAAGAAACGAAAAAGGGCAATTTAGTCTTTACTTTTTTTAATCAAAGTTTAATTAAGATTTTTTCAGAATTTAACAAGAGATAATTTAGAATTGGCTAAGTGATGGATAAATAAGAAACTATTGCAAGAGTTAAGGGATAAATAAAATAAATTTAAGACTTGAGGGATAAATAAGAAATTGGAGATATTTTGAAAGATACATAGGAAATAAACTCAATAAAAAATTATGAATGTTTTGCAAAAAAAATAAAAGGGGAGGTAGCTCAGTTGGCTAGGAGAAAAGTTTTAAGACTATTGGTTACCTAAAGCTTGAGAATTCGATAATTCTTCATGACTTCTATGAAAGTTTTAAAAAAAATGTTTTGCAAAAAAAATATCAGCATTGTTTTTATAAAAATGTACAAAGTTCTATAACCATGTACAATTTATTGACATTGTATTCGTTGTGTGTAAACACAGTTATAAAACCGTGTACAAACTCAGTTTTTAATCTTCTACAATCAATAAATTCTGTAATAGTGCTAGTTAGCGAGTAGAACTAGGATGTTCTTAGGCTTACCAAAGTGTTTGGTGAATTTAACTCTAAAATCTATCAAATCAATTTTAAATGACAAATCCAAACCGTTGGAACCCGTCTACCTTACGAGTGATGCGTCTACATGTGAAAATTTTAAATATTCGAATTAATTCAGTATAAAGTCAATTGGTCAAAATTAGAAGGTTAATAAATTAATTTTAGTGCATTCATTTTTTGAACGTTTTTTTACAACTTGACTTTATACTAAATTAATTTGAATGTTTAAAATTTTCACATGTAGACGCATCACTCGTAAGGTAGGCAGATTTCAACGGTTCGAATTCGTCATTTAAAACTGATTTGATAAGTTTTGGAGTTAAGTTCACCAAACACTTTGGTGAGCTTAAGAACACCCTAGATCTACTCCTAGTTAGCAACCCTGATTCTTAAGATATTTTTGCAAAAAAAAAAAAAATCAGGGTCGGATATTACTAAAAACCCGACAGTGATGATTGAGAATTAGGATCGGCTCTATATCTGACCCTAATTGATTTAGAAGTCCAACCCTAGATACTAGCAGGGGTGTCAATGGATACGGTACGGATCAGGTGGAGGTATTTTCATATCCATACCCATTAAAATTGACTTTACCTATACCCTATTCATACCCATTAAAAATTGACTTTACCCTACTTTACCCTACTCTTACCCGTTAATATTATAGGGTAACGAAATGGTACCGGATAATAACGGATATTACTAATAATAATTAGTTTTATTATATTTTACAAATTAAATATAAAAAAAACTCATTAATTTCACATATATATAATTGCATTTTTAATAAAAAATAAAAATATATGCAATCAATTACAAATAAATTATTTTTTATAGAATTGAATTGAACATATATATTTAGGTGGGTTGAAAATTAAATTGAATATATATATTTAGATTTTATAATTACTCTATAGGGTAATGGGTACGAAATAGTTTTACCTATATCCTTATTCATTTGATTAACGAAAAAAAATTTCTTACTCATACTTATACACGATAAGCTAACGAAAAAAAAAAATTACCAAATTTATATTTTCTAAAAATAAAATAGTTTCCATTGCTGACGCCAGTTTCATTTGTAATTTCGTAAAATAATTCGGGTACGAATCTGACTGAATTCAGAGATACCATGTACCGCGCGTGCTACTTGAGGGAGTTTCATCAGTGCCTCAATAATTAAATGTCATTAGTTAATTTCTTCAAATTTTACCAAATATAAAGTTGGACGCAAAATATTTGTCGAACTATTTTCTCTAGGAAAGAAGTATATTCCTACAATTTATTAAAATTTCCTTTACAGAGAAAAAAAAGAAAAGAAGTCTTCATAAAATCCAGAAATAATTACAAAATCCTACTGAAATTAAATGTGCTTCTTACACAATTCAGAATTACATATAAGCAGATCTTCCATAGAATACCAAATATTTCACCTATGGCTATAAGCAGAGGAAAAAGGAAAAAGAAAAAGAAAATAAAAAATACAAATACCAATCTCTCACTAATTAAAGCAGGAAAAACCTTTCCAAACAAGAAGAAAGGATCTCTTGCCATATATAAATTGCTTTTTGTAAGCCCAAAAATCCTAAACACAACCTCACTAGTCACTAACCATTTTCTAGTAAAGGATAGATATTAAGCTATTCAACTATCTGATATTCACAAAAAAAATCCATAATCAAGATTACAAAACCTTCAATCTCTCAGACGGAAGACATTTCCTTTCACACTAGACCAAAGACTGCTTCTCACCTCCTCACTAAACATTATTAAAAACACACACGCACACACAAAACATACTTTAAAGCAGCAAACAAATTTAGATGCTACCACGAGGGATGAGATAATCATTCGATCCTTCCTGGTTCGTCGGTTCTGCTGCACCATCGGTGACATTTTCTGGCACCTCCACAGCTGTTTCATCGGAGCCAATCCACACGTGTTGCTGCACCACCATGATCGACACCTTCTCGCCATCCTGTGTCACCAGCATGTCGCCCAGAACCCCTAGCTCTGTGCACTCGCCCCACTCGTCCAAGCCGCTCGTCAGTGGCGACCGCTCCAGCCGCTTCCTCCTCCCGACTATTACCAAGTCGTACTTCTCGCTCATCGAGCTTGGTCAAAGTAAACAAAAATAAAAATTAGATACTACAGTTGCTGCTATAGCTCAAGCTTTTATTATGGGCATTGATTGGTTGACATGGTATCATCACCAGAGACATTCGTTCAATTCATATTCATCATTTCTATTCTTGTTTTTTAAAGTTTTAATGGGTCTGTAGGACAATTGACACAATATCAGCGCATCAAGAGGTTAAAATTAAAAATCAAACTTTGTATCCATCAATTCAAAGTGTTAAATTTAAATAAAAGGATTGGTCTGTTCAAGTGATTCCACTTCACTAAATCTTGATGCACTTTATGCTGTTGGGCCTACATCTAAAATCATGATCGTATAATCAGTGGCGGAACCACAAAATTGAGATTAGAAGGGCTGGATGAATAAGTTGCATGTAATTACATATTATGAGGGAGCTACTAGAAATAATATTTCCAAAAATTAAATAATTTAAAGGATAAAAATGTAAAAGTTCAATTTGTAGGGAGGTGCTTAACACCCTTTCCCTCTGCCTTCTTTTGCCCCTGCTTATAATATTGAAATATCAAATGAACTAATCAAATAAATAAAACCAGAATAATCCTTTTCTCCATTCTTTGGAGAGAGCGTTACGAATAATTGCTTGCTCCATTTGTTTGTCTTGCTGGTTTTTGCTCAAGCTGCTTTGAGCACTTTTGTTCAATTTTCATTTAAATTGCTCCTACTTTCTTGTTTTTGTTCAATCAAATTTAAGTTAGGGTTTGAAGCCCATCTTATCATCCAAAAAACATCATTATATCTAACCTGACAATAGCAGATGTCCCCTCTGCGTCATCCACAAATTTCTCCATAAACACAGCGCGATCATTGCTAGCGTGCTGCTTCTTCACTCCCTCTATGAAACACTCATCCTGCTGGTCCCGTCTGTTTATGTCCTCATCTGAGCGGAGAAGGATTCGTACCACAGTGAGTTGTGAGTTGCCGGTCAGGCCCATGCGGGACCCCATTGCCAGCGCATCACGATCATCAGGCCCACCGAGGAAGTAGACTCCAATGCGCTGGAAGAGGCTGGTGGTGTGCGCATATGTGGAGCCCGCCGGAACCGAGCGATCAACTAGAATGGCAACTGAGCATGGCGCAATGTCTAGCACCATGCGGTTTACAGTCTGAAATGATTGTTTCGAAGTCTCCCTAGTATAATTCACATGTGTTAATTAATTAGTGCTTTTCAATGCATCTGTACGTATCTTTTTATTTATTTAATATAAAATTAGTAGGTAATTTGCCTATTTCCTAAACAAAAAAAAATTCAAGGCATGTTTTAACTGGATTTGTTTCAAACTATCTGGTACAGGAACTGATACATCATATATGTTCCCTCAAAAAAAAGATATATCATGTGTAATTTTCGAGTAAACTTTAATTATTGTATTTCACCTGATTACAGTGACAGTTAGAACCTGAATAAATTCTTATTAGTTTCTTTTTATTGTGTTATGTGCTAAGCACATCTCTTTCAATTTCAGGGGTGCATATCAAATTCTTCGGATCTTGTTATCTGTTTAATACTAATTACAAGCGCAGATGTTTCCAAAAGATCGATAATATCAATCAGTAATAGCACATTAATAGAGCCTTTGCATCTTAGCTAACGACCAAAATGGAACTTATAATACCTGGCTCCATCTGATTGTTTATGAAACGGCAAAACAATAAGTCGGCACTTGCAGCTAAGCGCAAGAGAGCAGATATCATTATGCATGGTGCTATATGGGCACGAGGATATGAACGGTCGGATCGATAGCGACCCCGACTCATAACTGCTGTTCTGTTCAAAGTACCAAAAGGCATTAACAATCCTGTCGGCAGAATTGGTGGTACCACGGCCACGACGCCGCTTGTACGTGCGAAGATACGAGGAGGCACGGCCAGACAAGTCTGACAAGTGGAGCACAGTAAGTCCGATCGGTTTGGTGGGGCAAGGACTGGTAGCCTCCAGCAGATCAAGGACGGGAGCCACGTGCTCTTCAGTGTGCAAGCAGGCAAGCATACGAAATTCTGAGTTGTGCTTTGCTTGCTCCACTGTGCGGCGCTTTGTGGCCACAATGCGAGCCGATGGGTGGTAGATGCACTTAATGAGTGGTGTTGTCACGGCAGTGATTATCAGAACTGAGAGGATTAAAATCGAGAAGTGTTGTGCTGTCGCTTTCTGCAATTATGTTGCAAATGATTTTTTATGGTTACATAATAAAGCAAATGGAGCAGATAATAATGCGAATAATTGGAACTTATACAAGGATAGTGAGAAAAGTTACTTGTACAAGAAACTGCATATTTGATCTCATCCGTAACCTATCATTTTTTTGTGCCACTAGGACCGTAATATTTCAAATATTTGATATTTGCATTATATTCCTCATCTTTCATTTCTCGTACACCAGGTATAAAGAAACGTTGGCACATTGCCACAAAGTAACCAATTAAAAATGAAGGGAACATCGACACTTGGTAATGCATTTGTATCTCATATAACCTGCTAAATTTTTATCTACATATAACAGTCCTAAATAAATAAAGAAAGAAAGAAAAATAAAAGGAAAATTAAATAAAATGCTTTGCCAGACATGATCAACACTATACCTGAGAATCCCCCCAATTGTTGATGAAAGCAATTTCAATGACACCTCTGATATTTAACATGAGCCCAAGACAGAATGCGTCCCGGATCGTCATCTTGTAGCATAGACCAGCTACCATGGACCCCACCAACTTCCCCACAAAGCACACCACTGCAATTAGCTCAAGCACACCCCACCTGTAATACTTATACACGTTATATTCTTCATGCACTCAGAAATCAAATATTTTTGTTTCTATTGTACTGGTACTTCATCAGTTAACAGGTACTGTACAATTAGAGTCCATATCCCCTCAGGTATCTCAGGGAGTAGAATACTCCCAGCCGAGCCAAAATCAATTTGGTGCCTATTTAGAATATAAGGGGAGTCCATTTTGAGATTTGTGCTAGATTGAAATGGATGACTCAGATCTCATTCTACTCAGTCAGGTATTGCACTACATCTGAATTCGTACAATTAGAGGTTCAAACTGTGCTTCGGATATAACGATTTAGCTACCATCATGTAACACCTGGTATAATAGTAGTAAATATTTATTTATGTAGTAAATATTAATGGGCAACTTGAAAAATATGACAACTCACCTGCTTGTATGGTGGAGCTCCATTATATCGGTCCTATACCCGGCCAAAACGACATAAACAGGTAAAAACATGGAGGTAAAGAATGAATCCAAATGCTCAGTCAAGGTTATTCCAAGTGGCATGCCACCTGGCAGGACCAGCCCCAGTATAACTGGGCCCAACATGTACTTGAACCCGAGCACCTCAGTTGTTAGTGCAGATAGCAGAGCAATGATCACCAACCCTACAAAAAACCTATAACAACAAGATTAGAAGTTAAAACAAGGCAATTATTTCTTGTTTTCACCTTTTTTTGCTCTTTTTTCGAGTGTAAATCTGAAAGGACAGAGAGAGAGAAAGTTAAGGTAAGTAAAATGTTACCCCTCTCCAAGAAGCTCCCCAGAAGGCGTCTTTTTCTGGATGATCCACACAACAGTTGGGCGTACAACAAAAAATAATACAACGACAAACGCTATAAATGATGCAACAATCTCCAGTGCAGCTGCTGGGCTCTTTGCCCTGGCAAAGAGGATAGCCGCAAAAAATAGGATCTGTTAACATGATATGAGACCAGTTACATGTCACACCCTAAAGTATATTTGTACAGTTAGTACACCTAACTATAGCATTACAAGTGAAGTTACCTTCAAGACCCAACTACAGACATCAGTGACAAGAGAGGCAGACACAGCAATGCGGCCTAGGTCAGAGCTGAGCAAGTCCAGCTCAGCCAAGGCATCAGCTATGACAGGAAAGGACGACAGCGAAAGCCGTATAACTAACTCAGCAACAAGAGTTGTTCGTTGCAAGTCGACTGGAAAGGAGTTGCGCTTGGTGTAGAAGAGCATCAGAGCAAGGGTCAAGGGGAGCACTGCGCCGGAAAAACCGACAGCAACAGCGCCACGTGCCGGCCGTCGTAGAAGGCTGAGATCAGTCCTGACGCTTATGGAGAAGAGGAAGAGGATCAAGGCAATGAGCGAGATGTTCTCAAGGAGGTACATACCGCGCTCAGGAAACATTAAAATACGAAACTTTAATTTCTGCCCCAGCGCCGATGGCCCCAGCATTATACCCACCTACACACAAACATGTATACACACATATTATTGTCATATATATCTATACAATGGTATATACACACAAGTTGAGCCTATATAGGCACTTCCTATTATTCGATAATGCCCATAAATTTCGTGAGTGCCCAAAGATTCGTATTGAACTTCAACGGGAACTTCATTTGACCCAATAACACATTGATCTAGTTTCTACTGAAGCCTCAAAGGACTATCTAAACTGATAATTTTTGCCGATAAACTCCAAGTGCATCATATGAGCTTGAAAAATAAGGTTAATTTTCTTTATTATATATATATATATATATGTATATGTATATATATATTTTATTGTCAACTGGTTCATTTTGATAGTTTCTGAAATTATAGGTGGGCCCAAGCACACCCACCTATTTGCACGAATCCCTTGACAATTTCCCATGGTTGATACATAGAGTCCAATAAACATATCTTGAGATGACGGTTAATACATGAGCTTAAATAATTGGGTACCAGGAGTTGGGTGACAACACGGGGCACACCGAGGCGTCTGAGCAAACAATCAGAAGTGGAACTCAATATGAAAATAATGGAGAGCTCAAGGAGGAGCAGTGGCAGAGCAAAGCGGATTGGGACGTCCCCAAGAAAGATGCCTTGCGAGTTCACCAGGTTGTTGTCGTAGCATGCTGCCGTGAACGGCTTCACAGCTGCTGGGTTGAAGCCCGATGAGTTCTTCAACGACATTCTTCTCTTCTTTAATTCTCCCTTCTCCTTCTTTGAACTTTTTTTAGTTAAAAATTATTTTGTTGAGAAGGTCTATGGCGAGTGCATCTTGGAAATTGAGCGGGAGAGCGGAGAGGAGGATGGGGAAAATTTTGGGCTATTTTTGGAGTTTGAATTTGATGTGTTAGTGTGAAAACATGGCAAAATGTGTGTGGTAAAACCATACCCATTGTAAAAAATTGTGCACTGTAAAACGGATATATTTTTTTTTTTTTCACGTGGTAAATGACCCTGAAATTGATGTGGTATTAACAAATGATGGTGCATTTCAACATGCATGAAGAGTAACACTGACGAGTGACCCCACTTCTGCCAAAAGCAGAGAGATATGGCCCGGCTTTGTGGGTCTCATCTGGTCGCCCGTAAATTCCACGGTAATTTCGGGCTCGTTGAATCACTAAGAGGCTGATTTTGGGAAAGTTGATGTTGACCATGGAACGGATTATAAATTTGGAAAAGAAAAAAAAAAGGACCTTTATTTATGGTAGACCGTTAAAAAATGGTTAAAATTAGTTATCTTTAGTGTGTATTTGATTGATTTTACATTTTACATATAACATAATTGATCCGAGTGACTGAGTACTCTTCAATCCAAGTACTTGGAATTGGGCATGCAGAAATGCTAAAATAAAAATATCCATCTGCATTTTTCTTCTCTTTTTTTTTTTATCTTGCAATATACTAATATATAAAATATGGACCCAACTAAATCAAATAAAGAGAACCCACAAGGACATACCCGCAGATCGATCCGTATTTAAAAATCCAGGGTTGCACAACATTGCCTCCATTATGGAGAGTGGGAGTAAGACCATAAATTCCTCTTTCATTGCAACATTAGTGGAGCGATGGCGTTCCGAGACGCACACGTTCCACTTACCATTTGAAGATACAACAGGCACACTACAGGATGTGAGTGCCCTATGGGATTTGCCTATTCGGGGCATACCTGTAGGTGACGTATCTGACCCCAGTAGCAACAAATTGATTGATGCACATATCGATGAGTTGTTGGGAGCGTGGCCATTGGATGTACAGGCCAATCATGAGAGGTCTAAGTTCCATATGCAGATGACCAAGATGCATTTGCACTTCAGTGGTGGTCTGAGTTGGGAGTCCACTGATCTCGATATTCAGATGTAACTCATATAAACTCTTTCTATTACATTTATTATCTACTTTATATTATGTTGAAAAGTGAGTTATATGTACTTTGTACTGCAGATATACCTATGTTGCATGGATACGGGTACGGGTGTCGTGTCGGACACGACACGGGTACGGCGACACGGCAATTCTCAAAAATAGAGGATACGACACGGCTATTATATATTTATTATTTTAATTATATTATTAATTCAATACTCATGTTATAAGTAAAAGAAAAAAAAATTGCCATGTAATATGCACACAATTCATAACAACACCTATGATTTTGAGATAGTATGAAAACATACGAAACTAATTTCATCACAAGTTTATAACAAAACAACTGATATAGTTTCCAATATTTAGTAATACCAAAAATTACAACTGATATAACTGATATAGCTTCACCTAATTTCAGAGGAGCTGCTTGGGTCTGTACCATCTGAAAATCTGACAATTGATATAGCTTCACCTAATTAACCCAAATATTTAACCCAAATTGATGTAGCTTCAGAGGAGCTGCCTGGGTCTGTACCAATATTTAGTAATACCAATAAATCAACCCAAATATTTAACCCAAATTGATGTAGCTTTAGAGGAGCTGCTTGGGTCTGTACCAATATTTAGTAATACCAATAAATCAAATTGATGTAGCTGTTAGTTTGTAATAATCTAGAAGTCAATAATACGATAATTTATCATAAAACTTTGTTCATGAATTGGATGATTAGTATCATTTTGTTGCCTTGAGTATTATTGCATTTATGGATCATTTTGAGTTCATGACTGAAATTGTGAAACTCCATAATATAGATGATATATACTCTTAATCTTAAAAGGTCACTGACCAAGGTAATTAGCAGGAACACTAATTGCCGCTATAAGGTTAGTATGTGGATTAAAAGATGGTTAAGTTTTACAAACCACCTGACACGAGATGTCATTTTAATCACATAGATACATATTCTAGGAACATGGTATTTGACAGACCTCGAATGAAACATTAAATAGAACTGTATTCGTGTCATTTATGTTTTCATTCAGTGTCATGTTCTACAGTATGAGGTATTTATCGTTTCCACTAAGAAATATGTATGTGTGATTGTTATCCACCGATGTCCGTAAAAAGCAGTCATAACGGTAGCATTCCCATATGTATAGCTTAGTTGAGGAAGTGATAGTCTACCAAGAATACTATTTGTCCCTCGTATTTTATACGAGCAATAGCATCACTGGGCCCCTTGGTAGAGTAAGATTATCAGCGCGCAGTATGATTACAAGAGTAATCATATTTGATAATCTGCTCAAGATCAAGAAAATATTAAGTTTAAAAGGATGACACACATCTACCTTGAAACTAATCTGATAGCTATGAGACAGAAGAACAAACACAAGTAAATTGTTTACTGGATCGTGATATTGTACTGTACAGCATCATCTGTGTAATTGATGGTCATGATGTGTTGCCAGACACCACCCATGATTATAGAAGTTAAAACAGTTTTAACTCTATTTACCAACATAACACAGATCCTATTGGGTCACACCATATAGGAGTTAATCGAAGAATCTTATTGTGATTCATTATAAATTGGTTATGATCAATAGTAAGATGGTTATAATTAATTATACGTGTTATAATTAAATTATAAATGTTATGTAAAAATAACAAGCAAAAACATTGGTTAATTTATAAATGTGCAGGACACGTTGTATAAATTATCGAAACAACAAACTGCAAGAAAAATATATATATAATTGTTCAGAATAATTATACGAATATTATTTTTGTTCGGGCCGAGGGCATTCGGGTCTTTTCAGATTCGTCCTTATCCGCATGACATGTCATCGATCCTATCCAGATGGCATGTCATCAATCCTATCCACAAGGGCAAAATGATCATTTCACACCTATGCCACCTTGCATGATGTAGAAGCATGGAGAAGAATGTGGAAGTGTGTGGAAGGGGTATTTTGGTCATTTCACATATAAAAGGATGAGGTGTCAATGGCATACCTTGTAAATAGGCCGAACTTGGAGGGCATTTCGGTCTTTTGCGAACCTCCTCAAAAGCCTATAAATAGAGGGGTGCATATAGAGAGAAAAACCACTAATTCACTTGTATTGTTTCGTGCAGAATCGAATCAGTATTTTCTCTCTTTCTCGGTTTCTCTCCCAAATAGTGTTTCGGTTGAGAAAAGAAAGTTATACGTAGTTGACGTATAATTTTGCGGGTTGTTGTGGAGTATATTTACAGTATTGATGAATAGTGTTTTATCGAATTTCGCAGTATTTCAGTTTTGCTCATTGATGAAACTGAGTAACCGAAAATTCGTGTTTACAGGTTTTCGTCTTTTCCCTGTGAATAGTGTTTTTGCATAATTCCGCGATTTACGGTATTTCTGGCAGAAGAAATAAACCGCTCTCTGGTTAGTCCTGGTGGATAACCGATAGAGGCATCAGACGTCTGATGCTCCGAGACGAGTCGATTCCTTCCGTGATGTAGCTCTACACGCTCGGTCTGCATTCCAACTGTGATTTGGAAACAAGGTATAAATATGTTATATTTTTATTTAATTGGTAAGTAGATTAAAGTTTTAGAAATCAATCATGGAGTAGATCTGTAAAAGGATTAAATTGGGTTTTGATGCCAAAGGAATACTGAAGGTGGATCGCCTTGGAAAGTTTCCTGACATACCCCATTTAATCATGAGCTTAAGTTGGCCATAGAAATTTTTGTTCTACGGTCATTCCGCACCTTAAGCCTAAACGAGTTTTGGTTACCGCGAAACCCCAAAAGTGGTATCCGAAACCCAACAGTCGCTTCACCTAATTAACCCAAATTAACTGATATAGCTTCACCTAATAGATCCATCTGACAATTGATGTATGCCAAATCGCCATTAGAAAAATTTATCAATTCGTTTTTTTACAACAACCAGAAATATCGAATCAAATTGATGTATGCCAAATCCACCTAATAGATGTATCGAATCAAATTGATGTATGCCAAATCCACCTAATAAATCCTCTAATTTTAATGCATCTGACAACAACCAGAAAAATTTATCAATTCGGTTTTTTACATAGCTTACCCGGCAGTACAGAGGAGAGAGATGGCCGGAGAGAGAGAGGAGGCGGAGAGAGAGGAGACGGAGAGGAGACAGTGCTATTGGCAGAGAGGAGATGGTGGAAGAAAGATGACCGGAGGCGGAGATAGCTGTCGGAGGCGGAGAGAGGATCAGTCGATCAGACGACTCGGTACTGAGGCGGAGATAGCTGTTTGGATCAGTCGGCGACTCAGAGGAGAGATGCCTTTTTTTTTTTGGTTTTTACTGCGTAGTGTTGTAGAGCAGAGGGGAAGAAAACCTATTTTTACCGTGTCCCAACCGTATCCGTGCTTTCAAGCCGTGTCGGCAAGTCAAACCAAGTGTCAGAGACCGTATCAGGGCTTTAGGGACACGCTAGCTCACCTGACACGCCATATGGCGTGTCTGACGCGTATCGTACGCGTGTCGGAGGCGTGTCGGTGTCGGATACGTGTCAGACACGGGTACGATTGCTTTCTACAAATGTCAGGGTAACATAGAGATATACACAAGGTTTCGTGATGGACCTCTTTGGTTTTGTCATGTTTCCTGATTTCAACGGTGATGTCATTCCGATAATGTATCTAGAGCTGCTCAGAGACCTTCAGGTGACATCGACATATAACTGGGGTGGGACTATCCTAGCACATCTGTACTCCAACTTGTGCCATAGTTGTAAGGTTAATATGCTTCTCTTTTCTTATTTAAGTATTTTCCTCAACCAATCTAAATACGCTAATGTCTAATATTGTTGAAAATGTAGAAGAAAAATAAGCAAATGTATACGCCATATAATCCACGATGATGAGGATTACACCTCCAATGGTCGCAAGTGGGCTCGCCAGGTAAGAAATGACACCTAAAACAACACTCTTTTTTTTACTATCAAATATGTTCGTAAATTTTTTATCTAACAATTTTTTTTTCAGCTTTCAGTGACGCTTAAAAAAGTTACGCACATGAGATCAAGATGCTGGAAAGAGCTAGCTATAGAGCTGTTGGGTGCTTGTTATTGAATAACCATGCCACCACTATTGAGGATGTTAGTTCCAAAGACACTTAGAGGAGGGTGAATAGGGTATTTTTAAACTTTTAATCTAAGTTATAAGTCCCTAGTGTGTCTTATAGTTATTATTGGCGGAAACTAAAATAACTTTGTCATAAATATAAATATAAAATAAATAAAGTAAATACTAGAGTGTAGAGACACTTGACAAGAGAGTTGTTTACGGAGTTCGGTACTATAGCCTATGTCTCCAGGGCCCGTGTCCTTCGAGATGGCGTGCCTTTTTTTACCCAATAAGACTCTGGAGCATAAGGATGTGGATATTGACTGACCTAATAGATGCAACAGAATTGACTAGCATCTATCTCACTTAGGTTGAGTCCTGCGAGATGCCAGAAAGGATATTGACTGGCATATGATAGATGCAACCAAGCCTGACGAGCCCCTCTTTAAAAATAGTCAGATGCCATCTCCCCCACCCCCCCCCCCCCCCCCACCCCCCAAAGATCAAAGAGAGTACTTTATTTTTGGTCATGTTAGTTCAAATTTCTTCCTTCATGGCAAATTTACTAAATTATTTATATCAATGCAGGGTCCTGCCTACATGTCACCATCACCAGCATAGGGGGAGCCTCCGGAGTCTGTCCATATGGAGGAGGATAGCGTAGAGTTCAGCCTGGCTGATCTCGATGACGATTAGGATAGAGCACCTGTGTCCCCGCTTCCTCTATATCCACATCCTTATGCTACAGAGATGGTTCACGATAGGGAGGCAGGTGGAAGTGGGTCATAGACTCAACCTGACTATGCGACTGAGCGACGTCCATATTCTCTACACACCCACCAATCCTTAGATATGCGGAGGAGGATGTATAGGATACCGCAGTCAGGGTGGGCAGAGAGGCTGAGCCCGAGCCCGAGGAGGTTACACTTGGTCAGTAGTGCTGACATGATTGTTGTCGCGTGTTTGATAGAGCTAACAGGGGTGTGGCACAGGAGAAATGGTCCCCCTCTTGTAGATAGTTTTAGTTTTAGTTTTAGTTTTAGTTTTAGTTAGATAGTTGTAGTTTAGATTATCTTATATTGGTTCTATTTTATGTGGTACTTTATGATGTTTTTATGGTAGTATTTATATCATTTTTAGTCTTTTTTTGTTACTAAATTATACAACAACAAAACTAAAATAACAACATAACAAAAAATAACAACAAAACAAAAGTAAAATAGTTAAATTCAAAACAACAAATCAAAAATAACAACAAGCATACTACAACATAAAATGTAAAATCCTATTCCTTAGGAGACGGCTTTTGATCAGTGACAGCCAACGAAGTGCTAGCCTTATCAATATAAGTACACGGAACAAATTCATTGGCCTATGTTGGAGGTTCTGCATCAACATTTTTTTTCAAACCATATCCGTATGGGTTCTCCACAAAGTCATCGTTTGAAATTTCAAACCGAATAGACTGCCTACAAATCTTTTTTTAACAAAGCATATACGACAGGGGCATTTTTTTTTTCTCTTTCCTACCTCGATCACATATTGACCCTCCTTTCACTATGCCACGATTGGATGATCTACCTCAGTTTCTATTGTTCATCTTATTCAACAACATAACGATCATAAAATAATACAATCCAAATACAACATAAATAATGCAATACAATACAGTAGAGTTTATAAAATAATACAACATAAAATTCAGATACTAAAAACCAGTTCAAACATGAAATTATACAAGACAGTAGAGTTCATAAAATACTACAATACAATACAATTCAGACTATGGTTTATAAGTTGAGAAACTCTCTCCCTTCTTCTCTGAAGCCCTGCAAATGCACGCAGGACACTCCCACTTAGTTAGACAAGCGTCATTCACCGAATCTACATTCTTGTCGAGGCAATTGGGGCGAACAACCATGCCACAGTTAAAACAAAAGAACATATCCACCATATCTCCTTTCACCTGACATAAACCGCAATGTCCCCATCCAATTGGAGGGTCCCTGTCTTTTTAGCCATTGTCAAGGATTTCTCTAACAGTGGGATCAACACTGTTCATGAATTCTTCAGCATCTTCGGGTGAAAATAAACATTGTAAATGCCTCATCGCAAGGGCTTTACTTGTCCAAAAATTGTTAATAACTGTTCTTTTTTCTTCACGTGCCATGGTAAAAACTAGGGTTTCAAATGATATTGATGGATTAGACATTTGGTATTAACTCTAAACAATTAATAATAATTTGTCTTGAGCAATTAATTGGGAGACAATATGCACGCTCAAATGCAACGGTGGAATGGGGGTCATATCCCTAGATGGCCAAAATCAAGCACTGCTAACCAAATGGCTATGGAGATTGCAAACCGATCAGGAAGGACTATGGGGATCCACTCTCCGACAATTGTACAACATCACTAATTGCGTGCAGCTGGGTGTATCCACGGACAGTACCAGGTTTCTAAAGGAATTGGCATTACTACTGCATTTTTTTGACTCCTCGGTAAAAATGGATGCTAATTCGCAAACGATACAATGGAGATAGATTGTATCCAAAACTTTCACTTGTTCATCAGCTTATAGGATGATGAGTGACTCGGGGGTTCGATCGGTTCACCATCAGGTACTCTGGAAAATGAAAGTGCCAATGAAAGTTCGTGTTTTTCTATGGCTGCTCATGAATGACAAAATCCTAACTCAAGAGGTTCTTGCCATGAGGGGATGCACGGTAACACAGGGATGTGCATTGTGCAATAATGGGCTGAGTGAGACGTCAGATCACTTAATGAGAACATGTTCATATGCAGAGAAGTTCTGGAGGGGTTTATGCGTACAACAAAACCTGTCGATAACAGTGGGTACCTGTCACACAGATAACTGGTGGGATGGAAGATTCCACTTGACAGGTCAGAGCAAAAAAAGATGGGACGTAACATGGGCGGGCTCATGGGCTCTATGGAAGGAAAGGAACAGAAGGATCCTCACCCAAAAAAGAAAGACAAAGGATATCCTAATTAATGAGACATCAACGGACATACATAATTGGTTGTTATTTAGTTAGATGTAAGAGCGTGAGGAGAGACATGGACATTTTGGGAGTTTTTTTAATTTTATTATCTGGGCTATATAATAGTTGAAGGTGATTGTAAGTAATTTTACGGCTACATGGATCACTTGATCCGTGTATCTACAATGTACGGTTTTCTTAGTATCAATCTATCTTAGTAGAACATTTTTCACTAACCCTCAAAAAAAAATTGTCTTGAGTAGTTTGTAACAATTTCTAACAATTAAAACGTTTTTTTAAACAAAATAAAGTACAAATAAATAATTAATTAAAAAATAAACATGTAATCGCCCAAAAATCGCTCTTTTCATCTCCAAAATCGTTTTTTTTTTCTCTCTTTCTCTTCTTTTCTCTCTCTCTTTCAATTATGGTGAGTTTGAGAGGGAGGAGAGTGAAACAGAATATTTATAATGTTAAAAAAAAAAAAAATTCCCAACCGGCCACCTAGTGCTCGGTTTAAATATTTTTAATAAAGACTAGGATATAGAGACAAATTTGATAATTTATATTAAAGGTAGATATTAATAAAAATGTCTGCTTTTTGAGGATACAAATTGTAAAATTTTAATAAATACACTTTGCAGCAAACTCTTTGCTTCTTGGGCCCATATTCAAATCCGGACCGGGTAAATACTCCTATCTGCTCGCAAGCAAATTGCTTTCTGGTTTTATGTATCCTGCCATTACTAGTTATGTACCGTGCGCGTGCCGTGTCTTCTGTTAGTATTAGATCGAACTCATGTCGTATTGTGCTGAGCTATTTTTGCAAAAACAAATGATCACGACATGGATATCGTGCAGTGTCGTGACTGAACAATGCCGATTTTTAAAGTGTTTGTCACGGCAACGACATGACTTTTAACATCGCATGATTTATCTAGTCAAGAAACTTAAGTATGACTGGAGAAAACTGAAGAGAGATATAAGAGCACATTACGTGAACAGAAAAGCATTTTTTTTTACTAAAATTGGTATGCTTATTCAAGAAAGATTGTCCATAATTTCACAAATTGCAACATACAAGATCTCTACAAGATGCAAATTGGTAAAAAAAAATTATTAAAATAAGTTATTCCACAGTAATGCAGAGCCCAAATCTTATTACAAAAAAGGATCATCTCTGCCCAATAGATTTCAGTTGTTGAAAGAAAAAATTGAATTAAATGCAAATCAATAACAGGTCTAGATAAATCATTCAAACTAGACAAAAAATTAGAAAAAAAAAAACATTTCATTTGTGGGAAAAGTTTAAACACCAAACAGCAAACAACAAATCAATTAATTGTCATCCTCAATTATTTTAAATGATCTCTTGCGCCAGCTCAATGAACTCAAAACCCGCGGCAATTTCAAAACCGAGTTTGCACGGCTAAAACCATCTAAAGCACTGTATTCTTCTTTCTGGCCATTATTGTTATCTCCCTCCTCTGCAGTTGCATTACTTGTTGTGAAAGATCTGCCATGAGATACTGCACTTGAATCGGTAGAAGGAAGTGCTTTGATAAAAATGCATATGACTGCGCAATCGTCGATTTTGGAGGTCGGGTGATTGCGTTTCCAGGCCCTTACAGCTCGGTGCACTAGCTTCTTTGCCGCATCAGATGGTTTTTTAGTCGATGAGACAGTCTTGACAACTTGTTCGTTTGATAACACATCCCATATCTACAAGGATTAACAACGGTTAACTAGTGCATAACCGGTTTCATGTTTAGCTCATACATGGGATATGCAGTTGTGCCAGTACCAGATTTCCAGGTAATTTAGTGTAAGAATATATTTCCAGCTCAATTCACAGTATCAATTGCATATAATTCATAAGGTGTTCTCAATTTCCAGGTAAATTAGTTCAATAATTCATGCTTGGTCAAAGGATTGAGAAATTTCCAATTTCAGAAGTTGGTACAGTACCAGGTCGATTCAGCACCGATTGAGGCGAAAATTTATTAATTATTGATGCTTTCAATGGTATAGTACCAAAACTGACTGATTTTCCAAATTTCAGGACCAAAACCAGTTTGTAAACAAGTTTTAGCAATGCAAAGCAGAAAGGTTTCCATTTCCATTTTCAGCTTAACTTTCTGAAAAAAAAAATAACAAGAGTGACTGAGTGAGGCTATGGTACTTTGCAAAGTTCCATACTATAAATCTATATTTTTGTTTTGAAGGTCCAAACAGTCAATCCAAACAGTTCAACATGATCTTCATATGAAAATGTACCTCAAGTTCAAATTTTACATTTTTCTAGAACCTTTTTACTATTTTTAGAAATAAGTAGAAAATCACCTAATTTAAAAAAATCTGAACCATCAGTGGTGATATTCCAAGTATCTTAAAAAAAAAAAAGTAAAATCCGGTCTTCAACTACATATTCATATAGAGATCATGTTGAAGGTATAGATCGACTATTTGAACTTCAAAAGCATAGATATGAATCCATAGTATGGACTGATCCATGCTTTGCGAAGTACCATAGCCTCACTCAAAAACAATTCTTTGTTTGAATGAATCAAGGAATAGTTAGAAATGATAGCTATTCTTGAGTTTGGAATAGCTGCTAACCCAACATTTCAATAGCGGAATAGCAGCTAACCAGAGCTATTCCTTTGTTGAGAATAGCGTTTTTTTTCACCCAAATATGTTGTGTTAAGAATAGTATGCCAGGAATAGCAGCTATTTCTGAGTTCGCGCTATTCCTGTGTTACCCAAATGTACCCACGTGTTACTTACTCCATCAGTAGCAAGTACCAGAAACTCATCCTTGTCAGACAGTACTGTATGGTAAACCTCAGGAGTTGCAATAAGCCCAAAATCCTTGAGGCAAAAATCGCCAAAAGCTCTTGACATGGCAAGACCTGGTGAGTCTTCATCTGGTAACCACAGCCGATGCACATCAGGCTCCTCTTCTAGTGCAAAAGCTCTTCCCTTGCAACTTTTTATCCTTTCAGCCTCGACTACATACCAAAATTATATATTATCAGTACATCAATCAAAGAATAGAAAAATGAAATGAAAAAAAAATACTCATGTCAGTTTTATAGGCAGGTTACAATTAAATTAAGTCTAAAGTTGCATTACTAGAGAGTGGATTTCTTGTTACAAAAAAGAAAAAAATGTAACACTGAATTGTAATTGGTACCATTGTTAATTATACTAATTTTCACCGATGTGTCATATATACCATGTAATACTATTTCAAATCAAATTAACTTTTCATGGTTTTCTTTTTTGTTTATGTAGGCTCTTTGTACCAACCAGTAAAGGGACCCGCATAGGCCTTCATAAAGTTTATAAAAAATATATGAGGTCTTACTCTCGACATCTGGCTTATGGTCTGTAGTGAGCTGGGTTGGTATGAGCCGTTTCGTACCATCTCGTGTGCAGAGAATAGCGCGTGAATCTCCAAGGTTGGCAACTATCAAGTTCTCCCTCTAGGGGTCAAAAATGAAAGAGAATGCATTAAATTACATAAAATATTGTTAACCCCAATAGCATCAACCTAAAAGTAAATGGATTGAATTACATTAATTTTTCTAGAGACTGCACATTTGTAAGTTCAATTTTCTTCTGATTATTTTGCAATTTACCACTTTTATGATAGAAACTGCTGTGGTGCCACTACAAATGCAATCTATACTAGTTTGACGCTTCAAATCTTGGTCCAAATCCTCAAAAGCCTTAATAAAACTGTTCTTCAACAGAGAAATGTCGCCCTCGCTTTTGTCACCAGAATTATCAAATGAATCTAGGTTTGTCCCGACATCATTAGAATCATTGCTTCGATGTGTTGAGTCTAATATAGAGCATAGTTTTGCTGGTAATGCATCACGCACATAACGAGCCACCTTATGGCCGTATGGACCGTGCCCATCAAAGACACCACAGAAGATCTGGCCCTTCTCTTCACAGAAATCCTATCATCTTAAGTGATAGACGGTGAGAACTGGTAAATGCTGTTTAACAACAGAGTTATTGATATGCTACAAAATACAATTATCATAATATCATTAATAGTACGAGTTATTCATAATGCTACATATCAAATATATTATGTTTTGACTTTTGACCTTGGTAATTATCTGTTTTGGGTTCTAATTTTTCTTTTTTTGACAAATGTGGGGGATACCCACCAGTTTCATTACAAAATTAAAAAAAAAATCTTACAGAAGCAGTGGTGCTGGATGACTGTACTAATAAGAAGCTACCTCGGTTCATCCAGATCATCAAAAGACTTAACTGATGACTGTACTAATAACAAGCTACCTCAGTTTATCCAGATCATCTAAATTAACTAGTTAAATTTTGCTAGGAGTTTTGGATTCTAACTAAAATTGTGTTATGCGACAAATTGTATCGGTTTTACTCTTGATTATCTAATAGAAGACACAAAAACTATGACTATTTCTCAAAATACAAAAACAAAAAAAAATTATTTTCTATGAAATTTGAAATTGCATGCACCTTACCTCCCAAATGGTCATGGTGTCTTGGTTCACACCCTTCCTGCCTTGTTGAGTAAGCATAGAACCATACCTACATGATCCTGTAAGCATGACACGTGGCACTCCATTTGTACCAGTGATGGCATCTCCTCCTCCTCCTTTTAAAATTTTGTTTCTTGTATTCCCATTTTCAGATGAGACACTTGAAAAGAGCTCTTGTTTGCTGGAACAAACACCCATGTCTGTCTAAAGAGAACAAAATAAAAAGTTTGTTTGTTGCCAAATAAGTAGGTAAGTGTTTAAGAGAATCTTTCAGATTTGTCCTTTATTTTTAGTACTATTACAACCTTGAACTTTGGGTTTTAGTACAATTGCTCTCGTTCTAGTTGTAAGACTATAATAAAGAGGATTAATTGTAGGAAATTAATTTTGGTTGAACATGTCACAGGTGGTGCGTATATAACAGCAGCAGGGTGGGAAAAATGGCATGGCGGAGCCGGTTCCGTCACGGAAGGGCACTGCTACGGCACGGAGCGGCACGGTACCTGTTACTATTTCGTATCGTGACTCGCGTGTCGCGTGCCGTGATCATTCCTTGACATTTTGGTCACGGCACGGCACGTAATCACGCGAGTCACGTATAATTAAGACCGTTAGGTATTAATCAAATGGTGAAGCATGAATAAACTAACTTAAATTATGAAAAATAGTTAAACATGAGAAACATGACCGGTTACGTTTGGACATGGCATGCGAATAGTCACAGCACGGAAGTCACGGTGTGACTCGCGTGCCATGACCACCCCTTGACATTTTGGTCACGGCATGGATCACTATTCACTTGGTCACGACACGAGACCAAAGTCACAGTGTGTTAATCACAGCACAACACGGCATGTTTTTTTCACACTATAACAGCTAGCATTGATGTTATTTAAACTTTTTTAAGGCTAATTAATATGATATCAAAGATAAGCACAACATATAAATTATCAAATATTTTAAGCTGAAATAATAATTTCGTACAAGCTTTGGGTCTATGAAATAATGGACGAAACCAGAAATTTACCATAACGGGTTGATTTTGATAAAAGTAATATTCAACACAATATATTTTAAGGTAAATTTTGTTGGAGGTCATTTTTTTTGTCACAAATTAATCATTCAAATTTGATTTGTTCTTCTATAACTGCTGAACTTTTAATTTATTCCAATTAAATCATCTTATAACTTTTTCGTTAGTATTTTGTACATAATAAACATATTCCATCAAAATTTTGGATGGAATAAGCATATTTCATTATATTTTGGATGGAATGAGAATATTCTATTAATTTTTGAATGGAAAAGTTATAGGACGATTTGATTGAGACAACTTAAAAAATTATTAACTATGGAGGGACAAATCATACTTCAGTGATTAATTCGTAACAAAAGACAAAATTTAGTGACCGAAATTTACTCTATTTTTCAGAATGAGACGTATTTATTACTTTTATTAATCAAATGATTCATTAATAAGGGTCTTAATTATAAATTTCATTGAAATTAGCAAAAATTACATATACAATTTACAAATTTTTTTGAACATAGGAACGGATAAGTCACCCTTGGGCCCTTTAAATCCACCCCTGTATAAAACTATGGATATTTTATGGATTGACATTTCACCAACAAAATATGCGTTTCAATTTATATTTTTCATGTTATGGTGAACATTAAGTTGACAAATAAGCATGGTTGTTAGCCTGCATATCTAATAAAGTGTAAAAAGAATTGAAAAAAAAAATAGTTTTCAGACTTCATTCTTATTTGGAAAATATGAAAAAGTAAATGATCATCCATGCTTTTACAACTTAAACATTTAAAATAATTGGTCGAGTAACATCATATCAAATTGAAAGATAGTGAGTCCCGAATCAGAATGACAAAGGATCATAAATGTGAAATTATTCGCTGAAACCCATGACAAAGATTTAAATGACATAAAATCATAATAACAAAGGTTTAAAATGTGAAATATGATAACTTATAGGTTCAAAAATCAAAACCACAAAATAAATGCAATATTAATTGCAATGCAATAGAATCATAAATGTGGAAGATAGGTGGGAGGTTTGATGAGCTAAAATGGTGGCCACAAAAAAGTCGAAGCATTAAATAGCAAAAATAAAAATAATTACAAATAATAAATAATAAATAGAGCATTAAATAACTGGCTACGCACTGCTCCAATTAGCAGAGTGGATTTGTAAGGTGTAACGTGGTGATCAGTTGGCAGATCCACATAAAGGGTCAGAGACTTAAAAATATTCAAAATATTTTTATTTTTTCAAAATTATTATAAAAATATATTTAAGACTAAAAACTTATAAAATTATGCCCATACTTCTATTTTTATATTTTTTGTCTCAACAAAATCATAACTGTTTACTTAAAATTTAAAATAACTATAAAATTAATTAAGCTTCATCCTATATATATATATATATATAGAAGAAATTTTCATAAGATATCAAGAGAAAGAAGAAGCAGATAAGCATTTGTTTAATGATGAGAAAGATCTTGTATAATTCTAACCAGAGAGACTATAAAATCTTGAGGGGGGCTGAAACTTAAATGTACAATATATGTATAATATATGGTAGGTGTAATTTCAATACAAGTCTTCACAATTATAAAATAAAGTTCCAGCTAATCACTGATCTACAAGTAAACATTTGATATATCATCTGAGATGGACTATATAAAAAGTTTAAAAATAAAATACAATTTAATATCAATATAAATTAATTAAAATTTTAAAATTATAGAAGTAGTTAAGTACCTCTATGAATAAATGTATATTCGTCCCTAATTCTAATGCCGAATGAAGATCAACAAATTAAGACAGGTATCAATAACTTTTATGCTTATAATTTTAGGTTTTTTATTACGAAAATGAGAAATTATTAAAAAAAAAACTTTAAATTATAAAATAAGAATAATCATTTTAGTACCCACATTTCTGTTACTGCATTGTACCTGCATATTTTCCAACTTAGTCAACTTTCTAGAATTAATATATATATATAGAGAGAGAGAGAGAGGAGAGAGAGAGTGACTAATATGCATTCGTAAGCACTTCGGGCGAAGTGCTTACGGTCCAAATTTGATTTTTCAAAATCCAAACGGTCGATCTGAACCGTTCATCTTGTTCTCCATATTAATATGTGCTTGGAGACCAAATTTTATATTTTTCTGAATTTTTTTTTACTATTTATTAAGTATTTTACAAAATTGTTGATCTAACGGTAGCTGCTGATTTTACTGTTTTGTTAAGCTACCGTTAGATCAACAATTTTGTAAAATACTTAATAAATAGTAAAAAAATTCAGAAAAATATAAAATTTGGTCTCCAAGTACATATTAATATGGAGAACAAGATGAACGATTCAGATCGACCGTTTGAATTTTGAAAAATCAAATTTGGACCGTAAGCACTTCAGCCGAAGTGCTTACAAATGCATATTAGTCACTCTCTCTCTCTCTATCTCTATATATATATATAGAGAGAGAGAGTAGGGTTAAAATGTATCATTGGTTTTGTCCCACAACCATACCACATGTCTCTATCTTTCGTTTACAAAGTTCAAATAGTCGATCCGAACTTCTCAATATAATATACATATTAAAATGTGCTTAGAGACCAAATTTTATATTTTTTAGAATTTTTTTATTATTTTTTTTAGATAGGTACAAAATCACTATTTTTTTATGGTCTAGATGCAGTAATTTTATACCAATCTAAAAAAATAGTAAAAAAATTTTAAAAAATATAAAATTTGGTCTGTAAGTAAATTTTAATATGGAGATCATATTGAACCGCTCCGATCAACTGTTTGAATTTTGAGAATAGAGATAAAGAAGTGGAGTATGATTGGAGTACAAAATCAATTATACATTTTAACTCTACTCGTAAAATTAAGAAGTGAGGTATGATTGGAGCACAAAACAATTTTTTTTTTGTTTGCACGTTTGATAGCTCCGTAGCTGTTATATAGTTATTCAATTCCCATGTGACCTTTTCGATGAGCGTTTATATGTTGGTTTTGGTGGTTGGCTTGTTCTTTCTTCATAAATCACAATCACACGTTGGTTAGGAAATTCTGGATCCTTTGTGAAATTGTGACAGACACAGACTGCTACATCGTATGGTGGGTGATACGCACTAGCTAGTTGTGGTAAGACACAGAGACCATTATATTATATGGATATCCATTTTCATTTTTCTCGTAGTTTGATGGACTTCATCAACCAATGCTTGGCTTGTACATGCATGGACATGGATATGCATTTTTTATTCGCTAAAATGTAAAAATAAACATAGTGTCATAGTATGTATTACATATTCATTTAATATAATAAAATATGACATGTTTTTTTCTTAAAAATTTTGGTGCGCTTATGTTTATGTTTGTCATATCACGTTAAAAAAATTGTTGATTGATTTATATCCAAGTTAGAATAATAAAGTTATAATTTCATGATCAAAAAAAAAAAAAATCTGCACACATCGTATGAACGAATTTTATTAAATTACCATTGAACGTAATTTTTTATTTTTATGAATAACTTTTCTTTAAAATATTGTATCAATATTATAGATTATATTATAACTTTTTTTATTGTAAATTTTCTGATGAACAATATATATAGTAGAGATAGTTTGTGTCTCTATTTTTATGTATGTGTGTGGTCGAGTCAAACCAACATATCTAAATACTTAAATTTGAAGCAAACCAGCAAACAAACTTCAAAGAAAGTGGAAATCATCAAATTAATTAATGCTAATAATATGATGTTGGTAATTTCTATGTATTCGGCCTCGGTACTTGAGAATGCAACGGTGGCTTGAAGTGTAGACTTTTAACTAATTGCACAATCTCTGATGAAAAAAATATAATATATCGAAGAATGCATCTTGTCTAAATCACCCAAAAAATCCGCATCCACAAAACCCATTAGTGTCTTACCATTACTAAACTTCAAACGAACATCAATAGTACATCTCAAATAGCACAAAATCCATTTCATCGCCTCCCAATTTTCTTTCTCCGAGCAAGAGAGATATCTGCTTACCACACTAACAGGTTGAGTAATATCGGGACGAGTACACATCATCAAATACATGAGACTCCCGACCACACTTGAATATGGAACATTTTTCATATATTTCTTTTCATTATCGGATTTTGGACTTAAAGTGGCCGAAAGTTGAAATGCGCCACAAGAGGTGTTGAAACAACCTTCATTTTCTCCATACCAAAATGGCATAGCACTTTCTTGGCAAAACTCTTTTGTGAAAGAAATAACTTTTTTTTGGACCTATCCTTGTGATCTCCATCCCAAGAATCCTTTTTGCAGCCCCCAAATATTTCATCTCAAATATCAAACCTAGTTACTCTTTCAACCTCCTAACTTCTTTCAAGTTTGAGGATGCAATCAACATGTCATTCATATAGAGCAACAAGTAAATGAACTCACCACCACCCAACTTCTTGAAATAAGCACAACTATCATAATTGGAATGGTGAAAATCAATACTCACCATGAATAAGTCAAACTTCTTGTACCAATGTCGCGGTGATTACTTAAGGACATAAAGGGACTTCTTCAAAAGACACACACGATCCTTCTTTCATGTAACCTCAAAATTCTCCGGTTGACTCATATAAATTTGCTCCTCCAAATCACCATGCAAGAAGGCAATTTTCACATCCATTTGCTCCAACTCCAAATTCTTCATTGCCACCAAAGAGAGCAAAACTCGAATGGAGGTATCCTTTGTTAAATTATGTAATATTTTATTATTATGTTTGACTGAATTTGCAAAACATATATTACTTGAATTTAACATTTTCCAATGTCTTTAGTAAGTTTGTAGGTACACTAAATTGAATGATATATAATGAAGAACCTAGGACAAGTTCAAGAGCTTTAATTTCAAGATCTATAATGAAGAACCAAGGCTTCGCATGGACCTGAGAAGTCAACAAGATCTTCACTTTAGCTATAAATTTTTAATAAATAGTTGAGTAAAGTATATTTTAGCCATGTTGATTTCTGGAGCATTTATCTTGAGTGGAACAAATGTAGAACCAATTCAAATGGATAATTAGTATTTTCCAATTTGGGTCCAATCAAGATAAATGTGTTATGAACGGTTAAGCTATCAAGTCTTGTGGGAACAAATTATATAGACTACTCTAGATGAGCATAGACGCCCAGAACGGTTAATATAATTTGAATTAAAAATGAGAAAACCCTCATGTTATTATTCGTATGATTTGAGTTGACAGGTTTTGCCCATTAAAACGAATCTTGATTGATCCGAGTCCCCCACTATAAAAACAATCAATTCACTTTAGATTTGTTAAGCTAGCCTTCTCCCACATTTTAGAAAGCATTAACTTGCAACTCTTGATAGTTTCCATTGTCGAGTAAACTTAAACTTTAATATCCTCTTAGCAATCTCAAATCCACTCAACTGAGTTTAGTGCCTAGGATTTAATTCTAGAGTCTTTACATCCCCGCTATTGTAGTCTGCTTATAAGGCGCGAAGGAGTATACTAGTACGAGTTATTGCGGTCAATACACCTAAAGCTGTGTGACGATCCTCTGCATATGACTCGTTAGATGCGGCTTCTAGACCCACCATGTACAAAAAGTTGGCCGTAACAACCCACATGATTTGGGATCATGTGTAACTAGTTGTATCATTTCTTTTTGGGTAATAGGAAAGGGGCGCCAGTGATGTTACTCTACCTCAGACAAGTAAGCATTTTACGCCGAACTCCGTTAACATTATGCGTGTCAAATTTCTCTAAACTCTTCTCTATTTATTTTACATGTACACGACTATTTGACTTGATTACTTTATGGGGTTAATCAAAAAATATCCAAAGAATTTCTAAAACTCAAATTAACCGACCCTCTAAGTGTCGTTAGGGACGACATGCTTAACTACGGGAGAGAACATATCATTGAACTCCACACCTTGGATTTTACTATACCATTTAGCCACAAGTCTTGTCTTGTATTAAAAATTTGCAAGATTTGAGCCATCAATCTTGTTCTTAAACACCCACTTGCAACCCACAATCATCTTACCACTAGAAGGCTTCTCAAGAGGCCAAGTCTCATTTTGTTGCAAGAATTGTAACTCTTCATTCATAATGGCAATCCAATTGACAACATCCTTAGAAGAAATTGTTTCCTTATAAGAAGATAGCTCACAATACTCCATATTATCTACAATTGTCAAACAATAAGCAAAGTCAGAGTATCCATACCTTGTAGGTGGTCGAATTTCTCTTCTGGCTTGGTCCCTTACCAATACATATGGTTGTGCCTCTTTTTGGTCTTTCTCTAAATTGGCATCATCATGTGAGATCACATCATCGCCTTTTTGTACCAGCTCCTCAAACTCCACCTTCTCAACCGTCTCATTTTCCTTAATAGTTGACTCAGGTGCAATATCATTTGCCTTTAATATTGTCACATTTGGTCATATTTAACTATTTTTTCATAATTTATATTAATTTATTCAAGATTTACTATTCGATCAAGATTTAATAGTCATAATTACACGTGAGTCATGCGACCACGTGTCATGCTGCGATTAAACCTTTCGCATGACATGCACATCATGGAACATGTGAGTCCCAACACATGACCAGCAAACATGTCGTGCCATGACTGAAACGTACCATGTCGCGATATATCTGGTCACGCCATATCTTATTTTTTTAAATTCCTATCCGCTACTCTGCTCTTATTCGTCAGAAAAAAATTTTGCACTATTGTCAATAATTTATGCCTACTCCTGATCAAAATTCTGAATTCTCCTGTTTATACATATACAATAACATAAACATATATAGCCTAATGAGTCCGAATAACAATTTGGATTAAAACATAACAAGTATTAAATGAGCATCGTGAATTCTAACTTAAATTGAATTGGTCCGGATTCTGACTCAAAAAGTTTTATTTAGAGGATCCGGAGTCGGTCGATCAGGTCACCACCTACTTTTGTTTTGCTCTCAAAAGTAAAATAATATAATACGGTTTAACTATGATCGAGAGATTTCTACCATCAATGAATCTAACGTCAGTGCATTCTGAAATCAGAACCCCAAAATAAACAGATGAACCAATAGACTTGCAAGATCCAAGACCCAGTAAGCTTTTCTTATTGGAAAGTGTAAACTCAAAATAGCCCATAATTTATGTTCAATAGAAACTAGAACACAAATATCCAATAAAGCCTAAAATCTGATAATGAGAACTCTGTTCCTCCCAAAAAACCTGTTAAGGCCTACTAAATCCATATTTAACTGTGCAGCCTGTCATTCGAAACTGTTTCACGACTCATACTCGGAAACCTCATCAATCACAAAATGTAACCATTTGAATAAATATCATCCATCTTTTCCAAGAACAAAATATTTTATTACATCTTATCTATAATATTAACCTTTTACAAGACCTATGGTGTACAAGTTGAGATTATGCCTTAACTAAACATCTAAAAAAAAAAAACAGAAAAACAAATCAGAAAAAACAGAGACAGGCCTTGTTATATAGATGTATGGCCTGAAAAAATAAACAGAATATTTTCAACTATAAACCCTATTAAAGGAAAATTTCGAGACGACTTCTATCTCTGATCAATTGAGCCCGTAGGAACTGTATCTCCTCTGATTTTGTACCATCTCGGGGAAGTAGCCATTTGAACTCGGCACCGGCTGAGAGACCAATGAGTTATTGTTCAAGCGGGACCCACGGCCAGAGGGTAAATCATGGTTATGTTTTCCTTCGTATGTGGTTATAACCGACCTTATGTCATGTGCCGCTCTCTCCACATGCTTTCTCACAGGGCAGCCAGAAGTGGTACACTTGTAGTAGCTCCTGCACGTTCCAAAAGAGAAATTAAAGAGTTTTCCAGGTAGAACAATATGAAGAAAACTCGTAGTACCAGTTCTCAATCTGAACTTACTTAATTTGAAACTTAGCTTTGCTGATGAATGGTAACCCTACAACGCATAGTTTGAAAAATGGGTTTGCTAAGTTTGGGGTACTATAGTAACAGTTAGTTGTATGGAACTGGTACAGAGCATTAATAAAAGATGTACTAATGGAAACAGATACTGACCTTGGGTTAGGATTTCCCTTGACCACCTTCTGTCCGTATTTTCTCCATCTGTACCCATCATCTAAAATATCTACATCACTTGTGGTCTGAACCACAACACGTGGCTCTTTGTGGGGTCCATTGCCAGAGACTGATATGCCCTCACTATCATCTTCTCTCTTCCTGAAACAATAAAATAAAATGGAGAGTTTAGTTACATATTAAGCACATTTAATTTTTTAAAAAAAATGACTTGTTGAAAGGTACACTTGGAATGTTAAATATCCTAATAACTATTCAAGGGATAATAACAATTTATGATATCTTCTCTTTATCTTAATACAATTTTTTCCTATATACCCTTGCAACATACACATTTTTTATAATGGAATAACTTAAGATATTATGAATTTATTACCTCTTGGAATTCCATTCGTTTCCATCAAACCCATCACTGCTCATCTGAGAGCTCATTTCATTTTCCTCAAGTCCAAATGAGGCCGAAGAGTTCTCGGGTGTGGCATCAGAAACTGCAAATTTGTGATCTCCATAGGATCGAATGGGTTGTGTAGAGCCCGAATTTCTCCGGGTCGAAACAGGTTTCGGGTGGTTATGTTCTCCCTTGTAAACGATCTCAGTAACCCGGCCATCAATTAGTGCTTTCTCGACCTTCTTCTTTACCGGGCAGTTTGGGTGAGTGCACTTGTAATAACTCCTAGGATTTTCACTTGCCTTCACTTGCTTTTGACCATACTTGCGCCAGTTCCACCCGTCATTGTTACTTTTTTCACTTGCTGTAGTTTGACTTGTGTTGTTTGAAGTTCCAGATTTCGATGGTTGCTGGCCCCATGACTGTTTGTAGTCCAGGTAAGCAGGTTCCTATATTAGAAAATTTAATTGTTACAAAACAGTGCATTTGTAAGGAATCTTGACATTTGGTAAAATAAAATCCAGTTGTTGGTACATACGAAATCAATGAATTGGTGCAGTACCAAATTAATTTGTTTGTCTCACCTGTTTGTTGTTTAGACCGGATATGTGGATGAGTTCGGTAGATAGTTTCAATACAGATACAAGAAAAGCAGAACAGGTTCATACCGAGGAAATTACCTCTGTAGAAGTCTGATTAGAAGGTGGATGTTCAACTCGTTTATTTTCTTGGGTCTTAAATGAAAAGTCACCGAGCAAGTTCTCTTCTTCCTTAATGTTTTGTTGGTCATTATTTGCATAAGCGCTTCTCCAGTCAAAGGCATGTGTCGGGAAAACACCAACTGTTGGAGATGGAAACATCTATATGTGTAAACCATAAATAAACATCAGGCTCTATCTCTCTTGGGAATTTCCACAAACACCACAGATGCACCCCAATTTTAAATACTAATTATGAAAGAAAACCAATACTCAACAATTCTTTAATCTAATCACAGAATTGATTGAAAAAAGACAATTTATTTCCTAATCACAGAATTAAGCTAATCAAAGAATTCTACATGAAGTTATTTAATGAAAACATGAAATTGTTTACAGAGACATAAAGTTAAGCTAATTACACAATCAGAAAAGCAATTAATTGATACAATTCAGCGCAAATTTAGAATGTTCGTGCAAAAACTTACACTAGAGGCGAGAAGAACCGGAGAGTCTAAGAGTGCAGCCGGGCTGAGGCCAGAAGGAATACCAAAGAACGAAGAAGGAGAGAATGGACTGGGAGAGAGAGGCAAGGAAGGGGGTGTGCTAGACTTGAATTTCGGGATACTCTCTCCATTTCTCTCCCTGAAATCGCCATTTTCAGCTGAGAGCAACTCTGTAAACGATGGGGTGAAGAAGGAGAAAGGAGATCTCAGGTCGGATGATGTCTCCAGTGCCATGGAGAAAGTCGATCACGATGGAAAGGGGGAGAGAGTGAGGGACGGAGGAGGAGGAGGAGGAGAGAGGGAAGGTTTTCTGGTTCCTGTTGTTGAGAGATTTGGTAGAAATGAAGAAATCGATAAATGAAAGTAGACGGCTGCGTATACTTGTATTTATATTCGTCAGACTTGGTCGATATCCACAAAAAAAAAAAAAAAAAAAAACAATTTAGATTTCTTCACTCGTTCTTTTGTACAATATTTCACGAACTTGCTGACGTGGCAGTTCCTCTTAATTAAAAATCATGTATTGCGAGTAGATATATATTTGATATTTATCTAAATTGATTGCCCGACTTTCATTTTTCAATATTGTGCGAAATTACTCAGTCAGACCACAACACGTCATGTGTAAGTAAATAAGCGTAAGAACTGTGAGTAGGATAAACCTTTTATATTTTATGAGATGGTGTCATAGATGAAGTAGAGGGAAGCAATGGGAGCTTCTGAGAAAGAGATGAGAAGCTTGAATATTTGACCGTTGAATGGTCAAAGTTTGAATATTTGACTGGCGGGCTATGGTCTTCTTTGTCAATCTTGATTCACTGTGGCATTAACAAATATTAACAATGATATGGCGGGTGCCGGACATCAAGAAAAGGTACTTTTAATTTACTGTGGAGTTGCCATTCAGCTTCTTAATTTATGATCAATCATTTGTATGATGATCTTTTGGACCTTTTCCTGATTAAAAAATATGGCCTTTTAATTACCAGTGGAATACCCCACGTATGTCTACCTGGGATTTTGATTTCCAATTTGCTTTGCCTAAGAGTCAACTTCAACGTGCGAATTATCTGAGACGTCAGTACAGTTAACTAATAATTAAAATCATTCCACTTTCGTCAGCTAGAAAAGATATTCTGTGGTCGAATCCGTGTTACTATCTGTGGAGTATCAGCGTCATTTTTATTATCTTGATTTTTCCTTCTCCATATACCATATTATACCTAGTTACGTAAAAGCTAATATAGTACCAGAATTTTTCAATTTATAGAAATCACTATAAAATGATATAGCTTATTACAATGGTCTATAGAAGGAACCGAAAAATTCATTTCGATTCCTTTAGAAAATTTTAAACAAGCCGGAAAAAGAAATTTTTATTTTTTTGCAACGTGATATTGTGCAATTCATAAGTTTCTACAGGAACAGAAAATTTGTGGAAAAATATGTAAGTTATTTCTATGGATGGATATATGGTAATCCATCTAATAATCAATATTATTTTAAAATATTTTTTATAAACAAAATTAGTAACTTGAGAATTCAAGTTCTTGGCAATTATTTATTGTGTAGCTCTACAAAAAAGTGCATGAGCAATCCATAAACGATCAAGAACTGCCACTCAATTGTTTGTTGATATAGAAAATCAAAACTAATAAATTTATAATTTTAATTTCTACTTGCCATTTAATATTAAGTGTATGATCATATCAATCTAATATTAAATGTATGATCATATCACGTAGTATTGATTCTGGTGTCAATTTACAAGAAATAACTTTCCTGTTTACAGTACCTTATCTAACTAATAACTGGTCGGGAGATGATACTCTAAAATATTATAACTGGACCCCTTTACAAAAGTAGACAAAAAAATCATAAAAAGAAAAGCAGAACCAAAAGTTACTGCACTCAGAGCAATAGATAGTGAGTTTGCATAATTTTTTGTGCTTATGCTCAGATTAGTAGGTTGTGAGCCTGCATAATTTCTTGTCGTTTGCACAAAACAGTACTATTGTAATCAAGACAAAGCAGGGGTATCTAGAGGAGCCTTCGTGCTCAGATGAGGTTTGTGCCTGATTTATTTAGAAGGAAACACAGAGGAAGGAGATAGGAAGAAGGAAGAAGAAGGAGAAAAGGGATCACTGTCAGCACATCATCATCATTAACCATAAACATACCTTATTATATGTAGATATACATACTATAGTAGAGGCGGGACGAATTTACAACACCCTCATCAGAATTCGATAAATCGAAACGAAGCGGAGAGCGATAAGGCGAACGACGAGCAGTGACTAGATCCATCAGACGGAAGCATTTGCTTAAATGGAAGACAATTGAGTGAACCGGACATAGGAGGAGGGCGGGGCAGAAGAAAAGACAGGACGAAGGAAACGAAATAAAACGGCGGACTCTCAAACCAGCTGATCGCCTTTCAGTCGCCTAGGCGATATTAAAGAGGAGAGTGATATTAACAAGACTGTGATCCTCTCTCCAAGCACGCAAGGTAAGAAGTTGACAACCTCCAAAAAGAGATTCCACCAAAACCCCATTTCAGAGAAACTGCACCCAACTCCATCTAAATTTACCGGTTCACTCACAAAGTTCACAGTTACGTCATTCTTTATAACCCTTTGTAGTTGAAATAACTCGATTTCCCTATTAGTGAGGTAAGATAACACGAAGTGTGTTGTAAATTTCAAAACACCTAAGTTTTGTATTATTTCAGTAAAAGTCGTCTTTCTTTCGGACAGAGAACATGAGTGATTGGTGAAGTGTGGAGATGATAAAAAAATTTAAAAAAAAAAAAACTAAATTAGTGACTAGTGACTATTGGAAACTTTTGGAATTTGTTGTTCGTGAGGCATAGAACTATTCCGCATGTGGCATAAAGCTTGTCATACGAACTTCCTGACTTGTCTAATTTTTCAGTTCTTCGCTCCAATCCATGCAAAGTGGAACTAGAAAATTTTGATAGAGTGAGCTGAAAATTAAAATGTAGTGAGTGAGATTTGAATCCCAAGATCTCTGAACTACAAGATAAGCTCTAACCACTAGACTAAAAATAAACATTTTATTATTATTGAGGAAACTAGACTATATAGAAAGTTCTGAAATATAAAATTTAATTAAATTTCAAAATATATAATTAATTTTTTAAAATTGACTTAGCAACTTTTCCAATAGACTAAGATTCGCCCGTGGATGCGTGATATACGGAGATGTTATTTTATCATATTGTCTTATTTTTGTTCAATTTCGTTCCGAAAACCCTCCATTTCTCAGAATATGCAGAAATACTTAGAAAATGCAGAAGTAACCTAATTCCCATGTAAGACCCTGATATACGCAAGATTTATGATACTTTTTCAAGTCAAAATATAGTCTTTTTTAGTTCCATTTCGGACCATATCATCCGTCATATGTCATTACTTTTACATAATGAGATCACTTTATGCATTTCTTCAATTGTGGGATACAACTTTCTTCATTTATTTTCCTAATTTAAATCGATTTGACAATTTAAACAAAATGGATAGTAAAATATGTTTCAAAAAAATTATATATATATGTTCAGAAACAAGTGCTTATAATGTCAAGCATAAGGGTTTGGCATAGTGATTAGCTGATTGATTCTTACTATAAATTTGATTTTATTAATAACTTAGCGCAAATGTTAGATATTATTTGAACCATAACAGTCAATTTTAGTAATTTAGTCTGCTGAATTGTATTTTGAATTACTCGAAAACATATAACATCCATGGTATCTGCTGAATTGAATTGGTAGAGATTTTGTCTGCAAAAAAAATTAATGTACTTCATGAAATTGCTCTAGAAATTATTTCTTCACATTTTAGGTATTGTTTCATTTATTACTGTCAATTTGAAAAATGACTCCAAATTAATCAAAAGCATCTCTTATGCATGTAATTTGTTGTCTATGTTGTACTATAGCAATTTGCGTTAAAATTTGATGTATGATTTCCTAATTGCTCCAATAATAATTGATGCAAGTTTTAGACATTATTTTAAAGTATAATAGTAATTAGTTCTTATGAAATAATCTCTTAAAATATATCGGAAACAGCAAAAAATCTCATATACATGTTAATTATATGCTGAATTGTGTTGGTACGAATTTTGTTGGCGTAAAAACTAATATATTCTTACAAAATTACTCTCATAATAATGATGTGTGTATGTTTTAAATGTTATTTAAAATATGTCAATTTGTATGGTTTAATGATTTCAAATGTTCATTTAAAATGGGGGATTCAATTACACTATTTTATAGTGAGACATCTTGACACCATATATTTATAAGTTATTTTTGTAATTTTAAAATTTAAACAGTCGATCCGAACCTTTCAACACAATCTCCATATTAAAATGTGCTTGGAGATCAAATTTTTCTTTTTCTTTTCTTTTAGAAATTGTTTACTATTTTTTTAGAATTTTTTAAATTATTATTTTTCAATGGTCTTGAATTGTCTGGAAACAACAATTTTGTATATATCTTAATAAATACAAAAGGAATTCTGAAAAATATAAAATTTGATCTCCAAAGATATTTTTAATATGAAAATCGTGTTGAATGATTCATATTGATTATTTAAACTTTAAAATTATAAAAATAAACTGTAAATATATAATATCAAGATGTATCACTATTTTTTAAAACGATGTAATTGATCCCTCTTTAAGATACGATAATATTTTCAATGAAATAGAATCCCCTTACCCGAGGAAAGGAAATATCATTTAAGATCGATATGATAATTTATCAAGCCCCAACATATTTCTAGACACGTGTAGAACTAACCATTGGGCCTGAATGAATTCTAATTTAATATATCTTTAGCCTTCTTTATTAAGAATATCTCTTTGCATATTTCTAAACCTGGCCCATATTTCAATTAGAAGTCTAAGGAATACCTGTTTGAACATTTTAAACTCGGCCTATATTGCAATTAAAAGTCAAGAAAATGCCTGTTTACATTTTCTACATCCGGCCCATTTTCAATTAAAAGTCAATTCTAAATCTGTTTGCATATTTTTAAGCCCGGCCTGTATTTAACCTCAATTTCAACTACTGAAATGGGCTTTACCTCTTTTCAAAAATATATATATTTTTAAGCCCGGCCCATGTGGCAAATTAAAAGTCAGAATACCCATTTGCATATTATTAAATCCAGCCCATATTCAGTTAAAAGTCAAAAGAATATCTGCTTGCATATTTATAAACCAGCCCATTAAGATACATCATCTCATTACCATTTTATTGGGTATTAAAATAAAATATTCAGAATTGCCATCTTTTGACTCGAGTAACTATGGGAACTCATGATAAGCCGAAAAATAGGAAAATAAATCTGCTGTAATTCTTGAGAAATTTCAGGACCTGTAATTCTGATTCCAACTATTGGTTTTTCTCGAGATGTGTGTATGAAAACTTACTTTTTTTTAATGTTTTTGAGATCTGTGCACTGAAAAAATTAATAGTTGATATTAGAATTCCAGGACCCTGTAATTCCTTCTAGAATTACAGCAGATTTGGACTCAAAAAATAGAGCTTGTTGGCATAGAGATTTTTTTTTTTTAAAGGTTGGCATAGAGATTTTATTGGAGGATTTTAAAAAAGGAGCTGCGATGTCTTTTCTTCCAGAAATAAGATTTATTTGTTTCGTTAGTTAAATTTTAATTATTATTTGTAGAATTATCTTTTAAAATAATTAACATTATTATAATGTTAATTTGATATAGGTATGTATATCTTAATTAATCAATTAAATTTAACATTTTATCTAGCTCATCTAACCTTAAAGTTAGTATCATAAATCATAATTCATCTATAGGAATCTTAACAAACCAAGTACAATAAGATTTTGTTGAAAGGGGGTTTGTATAAACAGATCCATACTGGGCTTGGGTTAAGTAATTAAATGGGCCGAATGCCCCATCAAATTTGGGCTTGCGCGTGACAAAACCCTCGTTAATCTTTGTAGGTAAAAATTAAAATTCAGCCGCATAATTAGTTATGTTTGATTACGTTTAATTATTTTTAAAAAGTTAAATTTTTATAAAGAAAAAATGTAGAAAAATTATAAACAATATGATACCAAGCTTATCATGTTGTACCGTGACATTTCTAACATTCCTACTTTGACCTTATATTTCATGAAATAAAAGTGCCTGGATCTGATGTGCAATTACCCAACTCTAACCCAAAACAAAACAAAAATCCGGTACCTTGACGATCCGAATGCGTTTATTAGTGATCTGCCTTGCCTTTTAATGCCGTTACGGCTAGGGGTGAAAATGGAGCGAATACGGAGCGGATAATGCTGATACTATATCCGCATCCGTCGGATAATGAGCGGATACGAATACGGATACGGATAGTAAATAGATATCAAAATTCAAAACCAAATCCGCCTTAAACGGATACGGAACGGATAGTCTACGGATACGGATTCGAATACGGATATAAAACGAATAATGGTCGGATAATTAAGATATATAAACTTCTAAGATACAAATATTAATTAAAATATTAAATATAAATATTAATGAACTTATAAGAGATGGGAGATAATCTATTCCTAATATATATATATATATATAAAATAAGTATAGGTAACAAAAGATATTATGGTGTAGTGGTTTGCAGCTTAGTCTAAAGGCATTGAAATGGGAAGATATGGGTTCAAATTCCACATATAACAAATATTTATTCCTCTTTCATATGAATCCGGCCAAACTATCTGAATCCGGATAATCCGGATATCCGCTCCGTTTAGGACTCCGTATCCGGATCTTTTATGAATTTCCGAAAATTTTCCGAATCCGTATCCGGAAATTATCCGAATCCGAATTATCTGAATTCATATTATATCCAGATACAGAGCGTATATCAGCCGGATAATCCGGCTCCGTTTTCACCCCTAGTTACGGCGCTATCAGCGTATAACTGTCCTCCACCTGTGCTGGACTGCTGGCTGTGCACCAAAATAGAAAAGTATTTCTCACTGAAAAATATAACAATATATGACAACGACAATGATGGAAAGGAAGGCATAGTCAAATAAAGGTACCACCGGATAGTACTATCTCCTCGAATAAGCCTTCCCTAGATCTTTTGCTTCTTCATAATTTAATGATATGTTATGTCCAATTTCAAATCTAACGGGATCTTTTGCTGCTTCATAATTTAATGATATGTAAGTCCCACATTTTGACAAAATTGCCGTTCGCCATTTTTATTAAAACCCTAAAGAAAAGGTTTTTATAAAAGTGTCCCCGTTTCATTTTTTTTTTTAAACTGCCCCAACCATCTCGAGTAGGTCCACAATCCTAGTTGACCGCCCGGAACAAGGACGGTCCAGTAGGGACCTTACCGCCTTGGAACCGAGCGGTCCTCTATTCTTTTTAGAGATATTAATATTTTCATTTAAATACGTTTGTGAAGTTTTAGTTTTCTTGTTTAAGATATGTCAAAAAATAAGACATTTGATATATGAGTAAGGCTACGGTGCTACGACTCAATATTCGAGTTTTCAAAATCCTAACAGTCAATCTGAACCGTTTATCTTGTTCTCCATATTAATATGTGTTTGGAGACCAAATTTTACCATTTTTTAGATAGGTAGAAAATCAAATATCTGAATGGTGAAAAAAAATTTAGATCAAGTGATTTTCTACCTATCTAAAAAATAGCAAAAAAATTCTCAAAAATGTAAAATTTGGTCTCCAAACACATATTAATATGGAGAACAAGATGAACGGTTCGGATCGAGTGTTAGGATTTTGAAAACTCGAATATTGAGCCTTAGCACCGTAGCCATCTATGCAACCCATAGCATCGTAGCCATACTCTTGATATATCTATGAAGTGGTATTGTAACTCTTTATAACTTTAATTTGATTTATTAGTTGGATATCATAAGTCAAAAGATAACACTAATTAAAGACTTAGCCTTAATTCTTAATAATTTATTTTTTTCAAATATACACAAGGAAATATAGTTAGATTGCCTCAATGATATCATCTTTTTTTTTAGAGAATAATTGGAGAGCGAGAGAGAGAAAAATTGGATTATTTAATTATGGTCAACATATACCATTTTCTTAAAAAAAATAAACGCACGCAATAAATAGTAAATGAATTTTAAAATAATTATATGGATAATTCTTGAATAATCCCTTAGGCTTCTGACTAAACAAAATACCAATCGTTGCATGTCTACCGTTGATAGAATACTTAAACTAAATTTTTTAGGCACTAAACGACGTTTTTTTTTGCAATTCTTATGCATCAACCCCTAGACAAAATCTGAATCCATCTCATCCCCCCTTTATGAAAAGTGATCATACACGCAAATCTGACTTTCATAACCAAAGTTATGATTGTTTAAAATTTTTTCAAAGGCTGAAGTTTGGAAATTCATATCTAATTATAGAAAATTCCAAATAAATTGAAATTTGTGCTAATATTATGTATTTTGAATGCTCTACATGCTAATATAATCACTTTTGCAATTTGAACACTGTATCAGTCCAGACTACAAGCAGAGATCAAATTTAATATTTTTAGTGCATTGCACTATACCAATGGCATTTGCTTAGTGCTTGGCTGCTGAGTTTGGACTTGGTATCATACCAGAGATCTAATTTGAGCTTTGAACATATTTTAGTACATCTAAACTATTGTTTTAGTACCAAAAATAAAGAGAAGAAGATCAACAAGCTGTCAGAGCTTGAAAAATTTTGAATCAAGGCTAAGTCCTTGATTAGTGTTATCTTTAGACATGTGATATTTAACTGAGAAATTAAATCAAAATTATAAAAAGTTACGATATCACTTCATAAATATATCAAATGTCTTATTTTTTGACATACACTCTAAACAAGAAAACTAAAACTTCACAAAATTATTTAAATGAAAATATTAAGATATCTCTAAAAAAAATAGAGAACCTCCCAGCCCCCAGGCGGTCAGGTCCCTAGTGGACTGCCTCTATCCATCCGGTTGGGGCAGTTTTAAAAAAAAATGAACTGGGGGACACTTTTGTAAAAACCTTTTTTTTAGGGTTTTAATAAAAATGGCCACTCCTTCCCTTGAAATTTATTTTATTAGTTTGTGAAGTATACTGGATCAGTTTAGAAAAAGGATGAGGATCTAATTATAACTGATAAATTTGACGGTTTATTTAGAAATAATAAAAAATAACGACATTGTTAGCGTTTCTGATTTGGAAAAACGACGGTAATGTGAGAGTTTGAGATCTGAAAAAAGTTATAAATTGAAGTATTTGAAACTATAAATTATAGTATATTTTGTATGTAGTATCTAATTAGTTAATAGGTTTGAATTTAATTAGCTATTTAAACCCAATTGATTATTCATTCTGACGAAAATTGTAAATCTACTCCTAAATATTGTTAGTGTTTTTCATGTTTAAGAGGCTAACAATGCTAGCATTCCACCATATCTGAAATGTTATTGTTTTGTCTAGTTCCGTAACTAAGTGGAAATATTTCTGAAGCAATGACACAACTTCAATTTTTTTTGTCCTGGAGGGCTCAAATGCCTCTATTTTTTGTGCCTCTACTATGCCTCTATTTTCAAAAACTTTAATAATTCAAAATTTAAAACTTAAAAGTCAAAATAAAACCATTGGATATGATCTACATCATTCTATCTATGCACATGTAAAAAATTATGACATTTCAATTTTATTTTAATTGTCATCAAAGAATTGTAAAAAATATGTTAATGTGAATAATTTATAGATGTTGATTTTTCAACTCATTGATTCGCATAAAAACAAAATTGAAATGTGATAATTCTTTATGAGTACATAGAGAAAATAACATAAATCACATCTAACGGTTTTATTTTGATTTTTAAGTTTTAAATTTCAAATTATTAAATTTTTTTAAAATTAAGACATCATAGAGGTACAAAAAAAAAAGGCATGTTGTAATTGTTAGTTATAAAAAGAATCGATATATTTCATTAAATAAAAGTGCCTGGATCGGATGTATAATCTAACTCTAACTCATAGGCCATAGCTATACATCCGAAACCCGCTTATGTGACGATTCGAACCCGTTTATTAATTGGTGTGATGCCTTTAGTTGCGCTTATCAACGTATAACTGTCGTCCACAATCCACATGCGCACCAAAATAGAAAAGTATATCTCAATAAAAATAATAATATAAATTATGATAACAACATTGATGGAATTAAGTATAGTCAAATAAAGGTACCACCGGATAGTACTATACTACTATCTCGTCTAATAAACCTTCCCTAGGTGACTAGGTCTTGCCTAGTTACCTCTCATAAATCATAATTTAGTGATATTTCCAGTCCAAATTAAAGTCTCAATAACATAAAGATATTATCAAAGTCGGCCCCACAAATTTTGACAAAATTGCCACCCCTTTCTTATGTCATGACCCTTGAATTTTATTTTTATTATTTCGTGAAGTTTGAATATGCTGGATCTGTTTAGAAAAATGACAAGGATTAAATTATGAATAATCAGTTTGACAGTCTTGACAGCTTTTTTAATATAATTTATTAAAATCATGTATGTAAATTATAAAAACTTTATATACAAAAACGATTTCAAACTTTCAAATTAGAGAGATCAAACTTTAATTAGAATCAATTATATAAAATTTACATGCTAGAAATGAAATCAATTTTACATATTCCATAACATTTTATTCTAAATTATATAAAAAATTATATATAAATTGAAAAATTGAAAAAAAACAGACATTAATTGAAATATATTCACTTGGAGCTCCGTTTTTCCCTGATGGTGCTTCTCTTGTGAAGAATCAAAAAAATTGAAATATATAATAACTTTGAGTAGGGTTCAAATGTCTCCATTATGCCTCCCTTTTCTAAAATTTTAATAACTCAAAATTTAGAACTTAAAAGTCAAAATAAAACTGTTTGATATGATCTACATCATTTTATCTATGCACATGTAAATTATTACGATATTTCAACTTTGTTATGATTGTTATCAAAAGATTGTAAAAAAATGTATTAATGTGGATAATTTCTAGACGTTGACTTTTCAACTTATTAATTCACATAAAAACAAAATTAAAATGTAATAATATTTTACGTGCATATAGAGAAAATAACATAGATCACATCTAACGGTTTTATTTTGATATTTATAATTTAAATTTTGAGTTATTGAAGTTTTTAAAAATGGAGGCATGACGAAGAAACAAAAATGAAGGCACTTGAACCCTCCTTGATAACTTTTGTTACAAGTTAGCCGTTCAAAGCTGTTTAAAATTTAGATATAACTTTTGTTCGTTAATTAAAATATATCTTTAATTGTTTAATTAATTAAAAGTGAAATCATACTAATTAATTAAACTGAAATTAACTTGCACAATCAGACACTCAATTAAACAAATACAATTTAATAGTGTAATGACTAAATTTAATTGAACAAGTACAATTTAATAATATAAGAAATTATTAAACAAGTATAGTTAAACTAACAACACTTAATTTTAATAGATTAAGTTAATTTTAAGTTAAGTTCTTATTTTGACGTCTAACATAATCATTCCACGTAAGTCTAGCAATTTCATCATCCATTTACTGAACACTTATATTCTAAAATTTTTCATATGTTAAATGATTTTGGTTTTGACAAATTAAAAGTTTCAATCCCATACTAAAAATTTTCATTCATATAAAATTCCCATATTACCGAATAAACCTTTAAAACATAAAATATTTGTCAATAAAAATAATATAAAATCTAATATTTATAACAATAATGGAAGGAAATAATACTCAAATAAAGCCCCCCACCCTGGATAATACTCTCTGATAGACCTTCCCATTATCTTCGGGTTCTCGCAATTTTATCTTTATCGGTAGATACCAAAAAAAATAAAAAATATATATAGAGAGAGGAGAGTTCAAATGCCTTCATTTTTTATGCCTTCATCATACCTTTATTTATAAAAACTTTAATAACTAAAAATTTGAAACTTAAAAGTCAAAATGAAACAGTTGGATGTGATCTATCATTTTATCTAAGTACATGTAAAATATTACGACATTTCAACTTTGTTTTAGTTGTTATCAAGAAATTATAAAAAATGTACTAATGTATATAATTTGTAAACGTTCATTTTTTAACTTATTAGTTCACATAAAAACAAAGTTGTGATAATATTTTATGAGCATATTGAGAAAATAACATAGATCATATCCAACGGTTTCATTTTGACTTTTCAGTTTCAAATTTTTAGTTATTAAAAATTTTAAAATGGAGGCATGATGGGGGCACAAAAAATGGAGGCATTTGAACCTTCTTCACACACACACACACACACACACATATATATAGGACTTGGCTACAGTGCTATGAGTAGCTAAGAGGCCTCCCGTGCTACGGCTCAATATTTGACTTTTCAAAATCCTAACGGTCGATCCTAACCGTTTATCTTGTTCTCTATTTTAATATGTGCTTGGAGACCAAATTTTATATTTTTTGAAAAATTTTTACTATTTTTTTAGATTTATTGAAAATCGCTGTTTTTCAGACAAATCCGGACCATAAAAAACAGTGATATTCTATAAATCTAAAAAAATAGTAAAAAATTTCCAAAAAATGTAAATTTTGGTCTCCAAACACATATTAATATGGAGAACAAGATGAACGGTTCGGATCGACCGTTAGGATTTTGAAAAGTCGAATATTGAGCCGTAGCACGGGAAGCCTCTTAGCTACGCATAGCATATTAGCCAAATCCTATATCTCCATTCTTATATTATGCACGTAGTTGTCCTGATCCGCTAACGGCTGAGATTGAAAGATGAATTTTCAAATTGAATATCAACCCTCCAATCACTTAATCTGTCTTATTTTGATTATATACATCTATTTTATGTGTAGAAGTTTACATTTAATTAAAAACATGCTTGCTACACAAACTGTTACATGGTTTATCACATTAAAATATAATAAATCCTGAGCAATTCGTTTCCTTATTTCTCCTTACAACTATCTTATATTATTCCAATTAAATTATTTCCTTATTGGGGGTGCATATCCTCCTTGTTTCCTTAAATCCACCATAAATTATATTATGTGAGAGAGATAACATGTTTAGAGAAATTAAGTACTCTTTGTTCAAATAATTTAGATAAAAATTGGAATCGAGTCTCTCAATTGAAGATATTTAATTTGATTCACTAATTGAGCTTCGAACATATAAACAAACTTTCACACGAAGTGCTATTATAAATGTAAATTATAAATTATGCATGAAGATGTGAATATGATAATAATGAGGAAGTTAATAATTGAAATTTTTCATAATTTATATCATATGAACTGAAAAATATGGAAAGTGTCAGGGGGTATTATGCAAAAAATCTCAGTTAACAACTTCACATTCTCTTTATGTTGTATTAAATTGCAATGTATTATGTATATACAATATTTATCATCATGATCCTATTATTTAATGCAAAGTGAATACAGTTATGAAATTTAATCACCAAAAATATCATGCAGAGAATCCCAAAGATGTTTAAAGGAGAAAGAAAATAAATTATATATAAAATTTAAAAAAGGCTACTGAATCAGAATCGGAGGGAATGGCAGTGAATCTTTTATGGGTGGTTTGGTAGAGATTTTGTTTGACATTTTTTCTTTCGAGGAAAAAAATGTCTAGAAATTAAGTGACTCATATGGTCATCACCAGAGAGATGCAGAAATAGCAAGTAATTATTTACTAATACATAAGAATCGTATAGTAATTAATTTAATTTTACTTATCTTCATTCTTATATTATGTATGTAGTTGTTCTGATCTGTCAATAGCTGAGATTGAAAGATTAATTTTTGAATTGAAAATATTAGCCGTCTAATCACATAATCTACATTCTTTTGATTGAATACATCTATTTTATAGTTTTGATAATGAAAATTGAAACAATCATATATTTTTCAGACTTTGTTTAGGGCTACTATATCTTTGTGAATAGATGAATAGCAGATCTTGTGCTAATATGAATAATTATATATTTTTAATTTGTAGACAAAATGAAAAATATCTAGAACTTTCGTTTAGAGAAATGATATGTAGAAAAATTTTCATTGTTAAAATAATTTCAATCGAGAATATATATGTAGAGAAAATCCTTATTTGAATTATTTAATCATATTTTTTTTCAATTTGTCCAGATCATTTCTCCTCTAAATCGTTTAATGACTTGTCTTGCTTGTGGAGAAAATTGCAATGATACTTCAAGATTTTTTTTTATGTTATATTTGATCCTTTTTTTCATTTCTTGTTGTTTCTTTTATTGTTATTTATTATTTGTATTTTTTTTATTTGTCTTTTATTTTCATTTAAATTTTTAAATTTTTTTTAAAAAGGTCTCTTCATATTCTATTCAATTTTATAATATGTCCCGTTGCAACGCACGGGCACGATACTAGTATATATATATATAGGATCCGGCTAAATTATTGCCGGCAGCATTTCAGTCAAGTGCTACAGGGGCAATATCGTAATTTGTGATGATCAAACAACAAATCCAAACTGTTAGATGTTTAATCTATATTAAAATCTACTTTGAGACCAAATTTTATATTTTTTGAAATTTTTTTACTATTTATTAAGCTGGGTTGAAAACCGCTGTTTTCAGTAAATTTCTGCAGCATTGAAAACAACGGTTTTCAAACCAACTTAATGGTAGTAAAAAAATTCCAAAAAATGTAAAATTTGGTCTCCAAGTAGATTTTAATATAGATTAAACATCTAACGGTTTGAATTTGTTGTTTGAATATCAAAAATTATGATATTGCCCCGACAACACCTCAGCTGAAATGTTGCCGGCAGCAATTTAGCTGTGCCCTGTATATGAAACATTTATTTTGAAAACTAACTAATTTCTCTTTGCTTGGTTGTCAATGGATCTAAAAAGAAAATAGAGAAAACTAACTAATTTCTCTTTGCATCGTTTTTCTCCAATTTTTTGTGAGAACAAATAAGATATATTGATCAATAAAAATATATGAAACATTTATTTTGAGTTTTTTTACAACATATCAATATATAAGATCTCGTTATAAAACATGCATAAATTTTCTAATCAGAGCCCACTTACTCATACATCAATAAAATATGCCATACAAAAAAGAACGATCAAATTTTTTTCTATATATATATATAAAAAAAAAATTAGCTTCATGGATTCTATACCTGGCCGGTGAAATGAAATTTTATTATAGTTTTCAGTTTTTTATCCGACAAAATAAAAACTGAGAGAATAACAAAATTCACAGGGGCATGTTACATATTTTAAAAATTTGTATTTTAACAGGGCTGGATTGTAAATTTGAAATAAAAATCCGCTGAAGTCAAGACCGTACAACCAAGCGTAGGTCTTAACCCTTTGATTTCGTACAAATCCGCACTGGCCTCGTACTTCCCCACTTCGAACCTCCCCATCTGGATCACTTATATTTACGATCGTATCCCTATCTTGTCTTCCTCCGTACCGTACCACTCCAATAAATACCATTATTACCCCCAATCAACTTATCACAGAGTACTCGCAGGGGCATTTTCGGACAATCCTTCTCTTGATGGAAACTGAGATCAGAAATTCAGAATGAATAAGTGGATCCGGGGAGATTTGGTTCAGGAACCGAACCCGTTAGGCAGGAAATGCTTTTATCTTTCTTCCTTTTTTTTTTTTTTGGAATTCAATGCTTTTATCTGGTTTCTTGCCTTTTCTACAAAAAGTCGAGTCACGTCACCGTCGGTGGCTCACCCCGTTCCGATCAGACCTCTCTTCTTAAAACACGGCACGATATGTGATCATCTGAGTCACACATAATTGAGACCGTCAGATGTTGATCTCATAGTGAAAAGTTATTATTCAATCCTCTATTACATTTAACATAAGAAAGGTAAAACAATAAATGTGAATATATTTTCCTTCCAATTTGAAGCATGTCCGATTATTGTGATTATTGAAACCATTATATTGATATAATTATATCAATTGTAATTCTTGAAATGAGAGAAAAACAACTGCCAGCATTTAATTGGTCGTCTGTTTTATTTCTCCCTATTGTGGATTTTTGTTTTCTTCTTTTTTGTATATAACAGTAGAACCAAATTTTGGAATTTTCTACGTCTGTCTACGGTTATTCAAATGAGTTCAAAATCCTATAATTTTTATATGCATATAATTAAATTGATATAAATACTTTAAATAATTTAAAATTATTAATCTAATGTCACTGTGAATGGTTGAGTAATTAAGCACCTATGACAGTTAAATTATATTTCTCGGAATATACACATATATACTAGTATAATTAATCATTAGTCTACACTCTACATCAAATGAAGTTATATACAACTGTTATAAAAATAATAGAAATTGACATAGAGTATTTTCATTTCTCAAATTAATTGAAATTTTTGACGGTTAGATTAAAAATTAGAACTAAAAGTCTAATGTAAAATTAGTAACTAACAATTAGCGGATGATAATTAGAAATTCATTAATTGTAAAGAAAATTTACTGATTATGAAATCCTCATATCTCATACGTAAAAAAAAATTGCCACCTTAAATTAAAAATTAAAATAAAAGGTCAGATGTAGATTCTCTTGTAAGCACTTTAAAAGATCTACTCATCAACCTTATCTACAAAAAAAAGGAAAAAAAAAGGAAAAAAAAGGCAAGAAAAAGGACTAGTAAATTTGCAGATTTATAATGTACGGGTTAGTTAGTTTATAAAATTAAAATAAACAAAAATTGAAGTATTTATGTGGGGGCGTTGATAATGAAAACCAGATAGAACTGCACCAAGAGCAGTGTTCTAAATAGCGCATTATAGTGTTTTTGGACCCTAAACGCTAAGCTATATAATTAAAATACGCTATTTAAGCTACAGACGCTATAGTGGTAATAGTGGTCCACTATAGCGCATAGCGTGTAGCACAAATAGCGCCCACTGTGTAACATGCTGTTTTTTTTTTTCAATTTATATGGACTTTAAATAAAAGCTCGGATTGGATTTTAATCGTGATTTTTTTTTATAATTGATGTACTAAGCTTTATATTAAATTATTAATTATTATTTTGATAAAAAAATATTAATTATTAAATGAGATCAAATAAGGAAACTATAGCTCGCTATGCAACATGAATTGTTTTTTTTTTTAATTTATATGGGCTTTAAATAAAGGCTCAGATTAAATATATTAAGATATTTCTTGAAGTAACAAAATGATACTTATTATATGGTAGTTTGAATATTTTGAATAGATTAAGATAATTAATTATGCCATGATGTCTAGGTTATTTTGAAATTTAAATAGAAAAAAGATAGATTATGTCATAATGCTGAATATATTTTGAATAAAAAAAAATCGATAGTTTATGATATTAGTAATACTATGGATATTTTGAGTCGCAATATGGACTTTGTATTGGTTCAATATAAATACTATAACTTTTTAATCAATTTGATGTTATTTATTATTCTATGAGACTTAGATAATGTTGATATTTAGTACAAATATATGATATAATTTTTATAAAAATAAAAAAATGCCATGTGGCATAGCTTTCGCTATAGCGATGCTATTCGCTATGGCTTTTTTTTTCGGCTTCCCGCTATGACGCGATAAACACTATTTAGAACCTTGACCAAGAGCATCTTATTTTGCCACTATTTATTAGAATTTCAAGCTTCCACGAAAATTCCTTACCCCAGATATAAAAAATGATGTTGACCTTGCTATGGATTTTTGTTCATTTATCTTAGATTTATACATGACGTGTCCATGCTTTTCTGGTCAAAACCAAATTTTACATATTTATTTTATTTTATTTACTATTTATTTAGAATTTTAAAATTACTGTTTTTCAATAAATAAACATGAATTAAAATTAAAATAAACAGTCATTTTAAAAAATTCTAAAAAACAGTCAAATAGTTTTAAAAAAAATGTAAGGTGTTCTAGGACTCTTTGTTCCGTACTTTATACTTACATCTTATTTTTCAAAATTCAGATGGATACTTTTCATTTAAGATGATTTTTTTACTTCTTACAAAATTTTATTATTTTTACACAAGTAGAAATATCATTCATCTAAAGATTCTTAATACATGTATCGATTTAATAATGAATGATTTTAGATACAATTTTTTCTTCACATCTCCCAACCAAAATAAAATAAAAAAAAGACAAATTTTATAAAAATATATTTTTTATAAAAGTTGAGATCTGCTCCAATGTTAGCACCAAATGGAGAGGTGTACTTTCATCAGTACTACTGGAAATCAAATTAGTAGACAAATCAACTAATATAAAATTCAAGATTATCTCTTTGGTAGAGAAAGAGAAACCAAGCGGTCCTTTATTTTGTACTTGATTTTTTGTCTAAACATGGAATATTTTTCTTTTTCTTTGGGAGCAACAGCGACGCAACCTTTTCATCAAATAATATAAATAAATAAATAGCAACGCAACCACTAAATACGGTCTCCACCGAATGATTCAATTTTTATATACTTCCAAAATGTCGTATTTTCATTTCAAACTTTTCCCCAGACATCCCATAACTAGAAATCCATATACCAATGTGAACCTCCCCCACAGAAATTTTATAACTTTTTATTTTTAAATTAACTAAATGAAAACCATACAAATTTACGGAGAAATTTTTCCCTTCAAAAGATCGGTACTAATTCTATCAATCCCATAAAACTAATGTTATGATCAATAATTTCACTGATCTTAATCAAGTTTTTTTTTCTATTAAAATATATAAAGTAAAATAAAATAGATGGAGTGTTTCTAATATATCTGAAAGTTAAAACATGCCATCTATTTTTCTAAAAATGATTATAATTTAAACATAGAAAATAAAAAATGGTTTAGATCAGTAGGAGTTTTACTTATTCAAAAGTTTGAATTGGTAAAACTTCTATTGACCCTTCTAGTTATTAAATTTTTAGGAAAAATTGTTGATTTGTCACTCTAACACTTTCAAATTAGAAAAATACCACTTTAAAATTAGAATTCATCAAAATGTCATTCTAAACTTAAAAAATTCAGAATTTTATTACTCTAAATTATTAATAATCAAATTATCTTTCCCATCTCTTCTTCCCCATTTTCTTCTTCCCCTCCACCTCCCTGGTGGTTCTGTCCCGCACAGGCCGACCTTTTTTGCAAGAACAAATCAACAAATTGTAAAGGTTATCTCCAGATGTTCGGAACAATTTCTACAAATAATCTAAACCGTCCATTCTCAGATCTGACTGTCAGAGTTTGCAAGAGACCCTGTAATTGTGCTGTACAGTGGAACTTGCGATCCGAACCTCTTAAATGCTTCATTAGTAAGCTTCCTTGCTCTTTCCTCTAGTCAGTCAGTCAACTCTTCAAAAATAAAATATTTAATAAAAAAAAAGACTAGTACGGGACAGAACCACTTGTTGATTTGTTATGAAGATAACCTTTACCATTTGTTGATTTGTTCTTGCAAGAGGCCGGTCGGTACGGGACAGAACCATCAGGGAGGTGGATGAGAAAAAAACAGAGAAGAAGAGATGGAAGGGTAATTTGATCATTAATAATTTAGAGTGGCAAAATTCTGAATCTTTTAAGTTTACAGTGACATTTTGATTAATTTTAGTTTTGGAGTGGTATTTTTGTAATTTGAAGGTTTTGGAGTGGCAAATAACCAATTTTTCCAAATTTTTATTGGTTTTTTTTTTTTCTCTTTTCTTTAATATATTCTATAGACAAAAAATTCTCAATTTTACGTGGCGTGAGATGGTCGATTTTTCTATCAGTGATATTTTTTCTTTAGAAAAATAAAAATATATCATCATATTGTGAAAAATTAAAAATTAGCATGAACTGGTACCCAAAAATGTGTCATGAAAGACAGCTTTGAAAAAACAATATACGCTACTAAGGATATATTTGAATGACACAAGAATAGAGATTATTCTAGAATAGTAGCTATTCATAATAGAAATGTGCATCCAAACAATATTTTTGCTATTCGAAATAGCTAGAATAGTTACTATTCTCTATTTCTTATAAATGTTAGAATAGCTACTATTCAGAAGTTTGAAGAGAGAGAAAATAAATGTTTTATTTTCATATGTTCACCAACACAATCTCAAAATAACAAATTTGACACCACTTCTGTTATCTTTACGTCATAACAATTCGTTTAAGATCTCACTTATCTATTTTTCCTCTTAATTAACACCTTATTAATACTATTTTTTATTAGTTACAACTATTCACTATTCCATATATACAATCCAAATAAATTTTTTACTAATCTGAATAAAATTATTTTCACACTAATCTAAAAAATCACTATTTTTTTTTTCAATTCTCATTTAATATCTCAAATTTATATATTTTAGCTCACATCCAAACCTACCTAACAAATGTGTCTTTCTTTAACATATGCGATAAGATATATATGTTAAATAGAAATATGTCAGTGGCTCAGTGCATAGTGGGAGGATCAAACGGAAGAAAATATTCCAGAAAAAAGTGGCATGGTTGAGAAGGCCGGACTGTTAATTCATTTTATAAATTATAAATCATAAATCATATGTTCTGATCATCTACATCTGTAAAATTAAAATGAAATTAACTACGACTGTTATACATTAATGAAATGAAAATAACTAGCTTTATATTTTTAAAATTTTCTTCCATCCCATCATCAGAAAATAAATTGACTGGTATGGGATTTGCAACTGAGAATAAAATTGCGATGTAAGTGCTCCAAGTGCTCACAAAGAAAATCTTACTTCATTTTAAATTTTTAAATTGGTATGCATTAAGACCAAATAATGAACCAAAATTTGAGAATTTTATGCATTTCTTGGCGGTTATTGAAATGAGTGTCAAAATTCTATAATTTTTTATATACATATAATTTAATTTATATAATACATCAAATAATTTTAAATTATTAATTTAATATGAATATGAATGTTGAAATTATTAATCACTTATGATCGTTTATACGGATTTTTCGGAATATATACATATATACTACTACATTAATAGTTACTCTAAAGGGCATGCAGTAGAGAGCATCTATATCAATAGAATTATTAAAATAAAAAAATAAACAGTTACAGGAATAATAAAAATTAGTAATTATAATGCTGAATTGAATTAGAAACTATAATTGAAATTTTAATTTAGAATTAACAATCAATATTAAACAACAAGTAAGAATTTATAATTTTGCCAACGTGGAAACCAAAAAGTATTTTCTTCATTTGTAGGCAGTATCTTAGATCTTACATAAATATTTAATATTGACATTAATATGATTGTAGGGGATGGTAGTGGTACTTACTTTCGACTAGATAGATGACATGGCAATTGTTATTTATATTGTTTATTTCGTAATCTCCTTATAATTATAATTAATTTCATCTGTTACTGTCACTGAAGTTTTTTTTAATTTTCCATTTAGTTTGCAATTTAACAGGCAATTAACAAGGATTATCCTTCATGAATGGAATCAACTTTTAGTGTTGTTTCCTTTACATACTTTAGATTTAGCTCAGCTGGATATTACTTACGGGAGATGGACTTCTTCGAGTCATTTTATTTCAAACAATATTTTCAATAATCTCTTTATAAATGGCTTTCATTTAGAGGTATTCCAAATAATATTTTCAATAATATCTTGAAGACAAAATTTTTTCTTAAGATCAGAGTTTTTGTTTGGTTACTTCGATAGGATAAAATTATTATTAAATGCAATTTACGTATTAGAGGTTGGCAAGGCAATGTAGATTGTATATTTTGTGATGCCTTGAGATTGTATATCACATTTTTGTTATTTGTTCATTTATTTTTACTTTGTGGTTTTGAATTGATAATCATAACAATTTTGCTTTTAAATGCACACAGGAGTGACCTTTGGAATTTTGATTATTGGATATCTTTAAAGGATTCATTATTGGTTCAGTTAATTAGAGCTGCTGCTTTATGGATTATTTGGTTGACTAGGAATAAGATTTATTTTCAACATGCATCAATACCATCTATTAGTTTTGTAGCATCTTCTATAATTGCTTAGACTTCTTATTGATATAAGGCCCGTTTAGATAATTTATATTTTAAATTATCATTGATTATGTCTTTCGATGTTTTTATCCTTTGACTCAGATAGGTACCCTGATAGTAATCTCGGATACAGACTCGTAGGACATAACAAGCTCTCTTATGAATTCAAATGTGAGACCTTCTCTTCGTTTAGGAGGGTCTGATGACATGGATATCTATGATGTTGTTAATGAGGCAGCTGGATTATTGTCTCATGATTGGTCTTTACTTGATTATAGCTCATCTTCCATTAGCGTGATTGCTATTGGGGATTGATTTTAGTGCTATTAGAGATATTAGTTTGATTCTTTTTTTTAGTATGTTACTATGTTTTGTAGATGATCGATACTAGTTGGTTGGTGTTCAATATACTTGAATATTCGGTGCTATGTACTATTTTGTATGAACTATATTGTTTCGTAATGAAACATGTGGAAATCCTGTTAAAAAAAAAAACATTAAATTCTCATATATTTCAGAAATTGAAAAAAAAAATTGACACTTTAGATTAAAGATTAAAATAAAAAGTCCAATATAAATGCTCTAATCAATAAGCCCTCTAAAAATATACTCATCAGCCTTATCTGGAAAATGTCTGAATTGGAAAAAACGCAAGAAAAATGAATTGAAAATTTGCAGATTTATTATCTACAGGTATTGAAAAGTTTTGTGTTTCTAGAATTAATATTAAAAAAAATCAAGTATTTATGTAGGCCGGCGTTGATAACGAGCACCAGATAGAACTGCACCAAGAGAATCTTATTTTGGTACTATCATTAGAATTTCAAGCTTCCACGTAAACGAAAATTCTTTGGTTCGGATATAAAATTGATGTTGACCTTGCTTTGGAATTTTGTTATTGTTTTTTTTTTTAGATTTGCACATGACGTGTCGTCCGTAATTGGAGTACGGCTTCAGTAGTTTGACTGTATAAAATATTTATATTGAATTGTTGTATTCAAATGTTAAAATATTCATTGCTATGGATTTATCATTTATTTACGTTGTATTGAAAAAAAAAATTGTAAGAATTGTGTTTATTGAAAATTTGTTCTTAAATTTTATATAATATTATATTATAATTGTTACTATTTATTATTACTGTGAGTGAGACTGTGCTACAATGCATTGTACAGATTAGCAAGTACTACGGATAAATATTTTAATTTTCAAAGTCTATATAATCAGTACAAATTGTTCAACATAATTTTGTTTGAAAATATTCCTGTAGATTAAATTTTACATTTTTTTATTATATTTAGATAGATAGAAAATCACTACCTATCTAGAAAAAATAGCAAACAAATTCTAAACAAAGTAAAATTTAATCTACAACTATGTTTTCATATGCAAATCATGTTGAACAATTCAAATTGATTATTTAAACTTTAAAAATAACAATATTGATTTACAATACTTACCAATATGTATTATGCATGGTACTATAACATCACTCGTATTATTATTGTTGTTGTTGTTAATACATATATTTTTTTTCCTATCCCATCTCCCAATCAAAATTAAAAAAAAAAGGAAAAAAGTTCTGCAATTTTTTTTTTATTCCATAAGTTCAGATCTTCTCCAATGTTAGCACCAAATGGAGAGGTGTTGTACTTTCATTTGTACGGCCAGAAATTAAATTAGTAAACCAAAGAATTAATAAAAAGTTAAAAATTAGAGATAAGATAGAGAAGCCCACTGCCCACGGGTCCTTTATTTTGTACTTGATTTTTTTTGCCTAAACTTGGAAAATACTTTATTTTGTACTTGAAAAATACTTTCATTTGTTCGGAGCAACAGCGACGCAACCACTATATGCGGTCTCCACCAAATGATTCAATTTTTATGTACTACCAAAAACATCATTTTCATTTAGAATAATTATAACAAACCCCCCACTCTCATCCCCCATTTTCCCCGCACTCTCTCTTCCTTAACTGCATATATTCCCCCACTAATTTTCCTAAAAGTTTCCTTTTATCCCCCCACTAATTATAAGAAACCCCCCACTCCCATCCCCGCATTAATTATGCCTTCCTCTAATATCAATTCCTGCATTAATTATTCCTTTAAAAACAATCTCTGCATTAATTATACTGTTATCTAAAAATAATTTCCGTTAATAATGCTTATCTGTTAATTGATGTTAAAAAAAATATTTATCATTATTTCTGAGAAGTATTTATCCTTGTAACATAGAGTATTTATCCATGTAACATATAATATTTATCATTATGTCTGAGAGTATTTATCATTGATGTTTTACTGAAAGTTGCAATTATGTCTAAGAAGTATTCATCTATGCAATACAAAGTATTTATCTATGTAACATAAAATATTTATAATTATGCATGAGAGTATTTATTATTGATGTTTTTACTGAAAGTTGCAAGTATGCATGAGAAATATTTATCCATGTAACATAAAGTATTTATCCATATAATGTAAAATATTTACCCATGTAACATAAAATATTTATCATTATGTCTCAGAGTATTTATCATTGGGTGAGGAGATTGTTTATTTAATGGTCTCCAGTTGTGCGGGGATGATTCAAAATTTTTTTTTTTTTGTGTGGAGACAATTAATGGATTGATTTATTATTTCATAAATAGATATCATTGCATAGGGTTTAATACCTGACAAATTCAAGTTAAATACTTCGATGCTTCAAGTTAAATATTAACAGTTTTTTAAACACTCATTAATGATTGAGTGGTCCCCCCATGTTTAATGGTCCCTAGTTGTGCGGGGATGATTCAAAAAAAAGGAAATTTTGTGCGGGGACAATTAATGAATTGATTTATTCTTTCATAAATAGAGATCATTGCATAGGGATTAATACTTTGAAAATCGAGGATAAATACTTTGATGCTTCAAGTTAAATACTAACATTTTCTGCAGAGTATTAATGATTGAGCGGTGCCCCCCATGACTTTTTTGGCAGTTAGTGCGGGGTTTTTTGCGGGGATGGACCTGCGGGGATTGTTATCAGCGTCCTTTCATTTAACCTTTTTCCCTGGGCATCCCACCACTAGAAAGTCCAGATAATAATGTGTACCTCCCCCAGCAAATTTTATAACCTCTTCATTTAAAATAAAAAAAAAAAACTAAATGACAACCACACAAAATTGGGTGGCGTGAGATGGTCGGGTTTTTTTTATCTGTAGCATTTAAAAAAAGATAAATAAAGAATTAGCATTATTCAAGGAAACTTGAGAATTAGCACGGACGCCACCAAAAAAATAAAAAATTATCCAAGAGGATGCTTTTAAGATAAAATTGTTGATCCCTAAAAGCATATAAGAGGGGTTAAATATGATCCTTTTAATATTTTAATTATATTTTGTTGATATTCACTCAATTAAAATTTATCAAACACGTGTAAAGTTATTCTTAATGGAAACAATAAAACTTAAGTTAATTAAGTGTGCGTAAAATAAATAGATGAGTTAAGAGATACTTGACACGTGAGATGATTACGGAGTTCGGCACTAATGCTTATATCTCCGGGGGATTCACGGTCTTCATGATGGTGCGTCTTTTTTTACCCAACGAGAAATGAGTACAAGATGGAACCGGTGAGCTCTTACAAACCTTGGGAAGTCACACGGCCCGAGCATGAAATTGGCTCACGAACACTAAAAGCTCAAGTGTTTGAAACAAAAAGTAGAACTCACACAAATCACTGTAGTTCTTACAATAGATTGAGTATGGTGGAGTATGCTTGAGATTGTTGATTGAATATTGAAGTTTAGTGCACAAGCAATAATGAAGTTTTGTCTGGAAAGAATTCGTAATTGTGCAGTTGTGGGCGACTAGAAGATTAGATCAAACCTAGATTTTGTTTATATTTATAGAGAGAAAGGTAATTGGTGTTATTCGTTGCAACGAGTAACCGTAGTTAACGGGTTTGACTGCGTTGGAAACCTTAATGCTTATTAAGCGTTACAACGGTTGCTACAACAAAATTCTCTGAGGACTTTTGGGGTCCAAATTGATTTATTCCGTTGCAATGAAATCATTGATTATGCCGTGGAATTTGATATTTGAATTGTTCCGTTGCAACGCCTAATCACCTGTTGCAACGCTTGATATAAATTACCCCAATCTCAAATTTACTTTACCAATTTTACAAATTTCTAATTAACCCTAATCTTGAGTTGATGTTTCTCAGTCCATTTTTAAGTTTATCATAACTCATCCTTGATATGTATAACAATTGCACTTGTATTGATGTGTATGACAATTTATATCCTCATGAACCTACATAATATCTCAAGATAAGAAACTGTAAAAATCAACATATATATGTTTTGAAAATCTAGTCAAATAGACTAAGTAGATTACTGCATAGTCCAACGAAAATACATATAGAAAAATATCTTAAAAATAAAAATGCCACTATCAAATACGTGTAAAAAAATGCCACTATCAAATACATATTTTTACACGTTTTAACATATTCGAGGATTTTGTTCTATGATAAATTTCTGAGTCCAATTTTTTTTATGTGTGAATTCTTCTCTTGTTTTTTCGTGTGCTATATCTCACCTACATATGGGACCACTACTGTTTCGTACAAAGTATTTTTTTTTTTCCAACAAGACTGTTTTTTGATGTCTAGAGAGGATTGTTCTCCTTCAAAGCATCCACATGTAGATGTTTTAACAGATTTGAGGCTTTTGTTCTGTGATAAATCTGTGAGTCCAATTTTTTTATGTGTGAATTCACCTCCTTTTTTTTTTGTGTGCTATATTTCATCTACATATCAAACCACTACTGTTTCATACAAAGTTTTTTTTTTTTTTTCCAACGAGACTGTTTTTTGATGGCTGAAGAGAAATACTCTCCTTCGAAGCATCCACATGCAAACCATTTTTTCTTTTCAGCATCCACGCTTAGATGACGCTTTTATGCTTGACATCCATCATGGATATGTTTTTTTTGCAACCTCCACTCCTCGAATGCTTTGAGCCATAGTATTGTTGCCGAGTTTCGAAATTCCAAGAAAACAATGCTATTTAAAAAAAAAAAAAAATCATTTTTTAATGCTATAAATAAAAAAAATCGGATAGAAAAGTCACCACTAGAAAATAGTAGACCGAAAACTACTGATTAAAGATTAAGAGACTTATCTACTAAAGAACCCAAGTGGTACTTTTATTATGTACTTGAAATTAATACTTAATTACTCTCAGAGTCTCAGTCTTTCACCGGGAGCACCAGCGGGACCCACCCACTCAATTGTCCACCAAATGTTTCATTCTCATACTCTTCAAATTTCTCTCTTCTTTTTTATTCTTTTTTAGTTTTCTTAGCAAGTTGGTAAGTCTGTATTTTCACCAGGCGTTTCTCCACTAGAAACCTAGATACCAATTTGCTTCCCTCCATACAATTTTCTTCCCACTTTTCAACGATGTTGTGCCTCCAATTCTACAACGCCATCTCAGTCTAGGACTCTAGTTCTGGCCAAAATAATATCTTTTAAGATTTCTTTTGGAAATATCTTTTTGACATTTTTCGGAAATTAAATGGTTAACATTTTGTAATCGACAAGAAGTAATCACAGAGCCACATAGAATAGAACAAGTACTTGGTCACTTACCCTTTGATCAGTCAAAGAAAATTTGAAAAAAATACTTCTTTTTTATGTTTTTTCTCAGAGAAAAAGTACAAAATTATGTCTCACAAAGTAAATTTTTTCTCCTTCTATTAATATAATTTTCTCAAAAAATTGTAAACATATACTTAATATGCAAAATAAAGCAAATTCTGATATGGACTAGAGATTAACAGAAAAGAATTATATTCATTTTTTCCTTGAAAAAATCAACTGTTATAATTGATTATGACAAAAAAGTTGCTAATTTTCTTGAACCATAGCATAATACCTCTCAAAATAATTATAACCCAAAACACCTTGAGTCCATAACAACAACATTTACTATCAATCCACAACTTAAAAGAACACATATAAAAAAATGCTTTTAAAAAGCGGTGCCGCTTAAGGCAAAAGCCAGATGCGAATTTTATCGCCATGGCAATCAGTGCTTTCTGGTGAATATGGTTATTGCTTTCGGTGCTTCTGCTTAGTGAATCTGGTTATTGTTCATTCCTCCGTTGTTGTTCGAGCTAGTGTTTTTATTTAGCGGATTTGACTAATATTTTTTGAATTCTTTCGCTTCGTGAATTTAATTATTACTCTTTGCATCGTCATTTTAGGGATTTATTATTCAATATTAGCAGTTTACTTTTTTTTTATATTTTCTTGAGCTCTTTTTCCCCTTTTTGGCAATGATATAATGGGTGAAACGAGTTGTAGATATAGTTACTTATTTTATATGTTATTTGTGTTGAGTTTGTTTTATGTGCTCTCTTTCTTTTACTCTTCTTCTCTCCTTTTTCTGCTATCTGCAATGGCGGCTCTTCATTGGGACCTTTGAGTGTTGACTGTCCCGATTTGGTTGATTTAGTTCCTAGTCCGATTTAATTTAGTACCTCTCTTAGAGCTGCTGAGTGGTGACTGTCTTAACCCAGTCTGATATTATTCAGTGCCTTTTACGATGAAGTCTGTCAGTAGAACAATTATGCGCACAGAGAAAATCATTACTAGACTCCTATCATTTTCATCAAACAAGGATGACTAAAATTATATTCACGCGATGTACATACCATTGTGAGTTTTTAGTTTGTTTACAACTGAATATTTTCTAAGACATTTTCTATCTACTTTTATTCAATGGTTAATTTGTAACTCTTTAAATTAATAAAATCACTTACAAATTTGTCTACCAAAAAAAAAAATTACTATCAATCTATCAATTTTTAAGAGCTGGGACCCATTGTGGAGACAGTGGACAGATTTTTTTTTCCTAATTTTTCTTTGAATTGTGATTTTAAATTGATTATGGGATAATAATTGATTGACATGTCACTCTTACACGTCAGATTCAAAACTCATATTTTTTTTTTTTTTGGAAATAAGGCATAGAACCCGTTTCATATAGAAACCAAGGTAACTTACATCCTACATTTTTGTCCAAATAAAACTGCTCAAAATAGAAAAGTTCAATCAAAATAAGATTCAAAACTCACATAGCAATGGTTTATTGATCTGCTAACTCTTGGCTGATCATTTGCACCTTTATTTTGTTTTTCTTCTCCTCTTCTTTCCTTTAAATAATATATTGTACATAATTTCTGCATGTACTTGCTTTTTTGGTTAATAAAATTATGGTATGTCCTTTGATTATTACTGTAGACACTTTGGGTCACTTGATACTATATTTTACATTAATTAGGTATTTTGTTTCTAATTGGTCAGGTGTATTTTTTTCTTCTTGAAAAAGAGTTATCTCATGATAAGTCAACCGTCAAATCATATAAAATACTACTGTTGCTTGAATTTTACTGACGTCGGTGGCATATTATTAAAATTTTGGATCAATTGATTCTAATTTTAACTAATTGGTCATGTGTTTTTTTCTTGAAAAATCATAGAACATCACAAGAAGTTAGCCGCCTCAACAAATAATATAAAATATTACAGTTACTTAATTTTTTACTGACGCCAATAATATATTTTTAAAATTTTGGGTCAATTGATGATACTTTTTTTAACAATAAATAATTGGATCGGATGCTGCCTAATGGTAAACACCGTGACCACCTAACAATTAAAGATCCATAATTTAATTTTTAGTGGCGACGCACAAATAAAAAACAGCAGTCCTTCTCATGTACGGTTGATTTATGTATATTTAAATTATTTTTCACACATTATTCCAAGTCAAAAAATTAACAACCCCAACTCACACCCACGTGAATGACTTGCCTTCATCTTTCTTTTTTTCCCCTACTTTTCATCTTTCTTTTTTTCTTCTAGGTAAAGAGGGACCACCTAGCACTAGATTTTCTGGTAAAGACCTCCCCTGGTGTACACTTCCCAGGAGATGCCTATATAGGGTAATGTAAAATTCATTTTATATATTTCTTAGAAGAGTAAAGCTAATATACACTTAAGTGTACCAATGAACCCATACACTTAATCCTAGAACCGTACGATTAGTTTTGAGATTCGTGTAGATTTTTTAAAAGTCGTGATACACAAATCTCAAAGCTAATCGTACGGTCCTAGGGTTAAGTGCATGGGTTCATTGGTACACTTAAGTGTATATTAGCTTTACTCCATTTATAAATATATAAAATGATAGTGTCAAGACTAATAGTTACTTGTGAGTTATATATAAAGAGGAGGGTTTAAATGTCTTTATTTTTTGTTCCTCCATCGTATTTTAATTTTTCAAAATTTTAATAATTCAAAATTTAAAACTTAAAAGTCAAAATAAAACTGTTAGATGTGATCTATGTTATTTTCTCTATGTGCTCATAAAAATTATGACATTTTAATTTTGTTTTTATGTGAATCAATGAGTTGAAAAATCAACGTCTAGAAATTATCCACATTAGCACATTTTTTATAAGCTTTTGATGACAACCAAAACAAAATTGAAATGCCATAATTTTTTTACACATGAATAGATAAAATGATGTAAGATCATATCCAATGTTTTTATTTTGAATTTTGAGTTTTTTAAGTTTTGAAAAATGGAGGCATGATGGAGACACAATAAATAGAGGCATTTGAACCCTCTTGATATATAAAATTTACATAATATAAATTGGGAATTTTTTTTGTGCATCCTTTAATTTGTTTGAAATTACGATATTTTCTCTGTTAAAATTCATAATATCACATTGTCTTTCTAAATTTGAAAACTCACAAATTTATCGAATTTATTATTTTTTATTAAAAAATATTTTAAAATTTATTAAGTTTCTATCCCATTCTTTATTAAAAAAAATGTATATATTATTTACCTGTGATGTATATAGGCATGCATGTGTGTGCATTGCAAGTATAGGGAATGAACAATTTATCCTCACAATCTGACTAATTAGAAAATCGAATATTTTTTCTCACACATGCTACATATTTTTTATTTGAGTGAGTCTATGGTACTATGCATATTACGATTTGTTACCGTGCTATGGCTCTATATTCGAGTTTTAAAATTCTAATGGCCGATCCAAACTGTTCATCTTGTTCTCCATATTAATATGTGTTTGGAGACCAAATTTTACATTTTTTGAAATTTTTTTACAATTTTTTTTGATTTATTGAAAATCACTGTTTTTGGATGGTCCAGAATTTTCAGATCAAGTGATTTTCTAAATATCTAAAAAAATAGTAAAATTTTTTCAAAAAATGTAAAATTTGGTCTCCAAACACATATTAATATGGAGAACAAGATGAGTGGTTCGGATTGACCATTAGGATTTGAAAACTCGAACATAGAACCGTAACACAGTAACAAACCTGTGATATGCATAGTACCATAGACTCACTCTTTTTATTTTTAATAAAAGGTATAATAGGAACTTAAGTAGAACTAGGGTGTTCTTAAGCTCACCGTGGGTATTCAACTGTAAGGCTTTAGCCTCCATAGTTGCTTAAGCTGGCCGGATAGCTGTGCCTTAGATAGATTTGAGCACATTTCTTAAGCTTACTTAGAGAAAATTCTTAAGCTGATAAAAACCCAAGCTTAAGGTACAACGCCTCCTTAGAGCTCTTCCTTAGCACTTTTATACACTCTAAGCTCCAGTGTTCTAAGTCAAAATCAACCAAACAACTCAATCTTAGCACAACTTAAACTCTTAAGCTGCAAGGCTCTAAGCCTTATTGCCAAACACCCTTACCAAGCTTCTTGGTAAACTTAACTCCATAGCCTATTAGATTGACATCGAATGATAAATTCAAATTGTCAAAATTGATCTTTTTATGAATTATGCGTTTACATGTCAAATTTAGAATTTGTTTGAATTAATTTAGTATAAAAAATGATGAAAAATTAATGAATTAAAATTAACCTATATTTTTTTTACTGCTTGCTTTTATAATATATTAGTTTTAAAATTTATAGTTTTTTGCATATAAAGACATCACTCATAAAATATATTTATACGATTTGAATTCGACATTGCAACTCAATTCAATTGGTTTTGGAGTTGAGCTCACCAAGAACTTGGTGAGTTTAAGAACACCCTACTTCTACTCAAAGGGTAAATATTATATTATAAATTTTAGAAAGAAAGAGTACGTAATTTCAATTTTTTTTAAGGAATATACTTGAAATTCACCCATATAAGTTTTACTTGAAAGTATTGTTACTTTTAAAAATGTTTTATATATTATTTATACAAGTCACTCAGTTTTATTAGTTCTGCATGATTATGGAACCAAATTAACCAGACAGCAATTAATCGGATTTTTTTTTTAATATTTACAGTGAGGTGTAGTTTTTCTGTATGAAATTAAATGAAAAATATTTGATAACCAAAGACTTTGGTGTCAAGTTCCTCAACAAAAATGAAATGCATCAATCTATTTAGTGCCAACTTTACTTATGTCAAGTGTAAATTTTGTATAAAATATATACATAATTCATATCTAAAACAGCTAAAAATTACATTTATGAACAAAGTGCTACAAAAACATTAGTAAACTATCCATGGACAAATATATCTTTCAAACATCAGTACTTAACACTTTCATAAATTAAATATCAACAAGTGGCGTACACATAATAAAGTACATATCTTTTAACCAGAGAACTCCACCGGTTGCAAACTATCCCAGTAAGTAAATTTTAATTTTTCAACACTAAATTATTTTATTTTTGTCCACTTATTACCCATAATTGATCAATAGTACAACTTTTTAGGCAGGTTGATCTGATAAATCAAATCACCAGATTAGTTTAAATAAACCACTAGTTAGGTACAAGTACCACCAGTTGGTACTTCATTAGTTGAACCTAGTCGCCAGTTGTAATTAATAATTTAATCCATTAACAATCGATTACTTAAAACATGTACCATCATAGGATTATTTTTTATTTACGGACAATTGCATTCACACCCCTCTAATTCTCAAAAACTTTTGCATTATACTCATGCGAACTCAAATCAAATATGTTCATACAAAAATTTATCTATACACATTTATCCAAAAATGGCCTAAACAACAAGATCTACAGCCCCCGTGTTTCCTGAGAAAATGAAGAAATCTATTGAGAAACAAGTATTGGATTGACCATATAACATAGAGCTGCTAGGGTTTAAAACCCTACTCAACAAAAATGTCGTGCGACTGTTGCTTCCACACTTCGCTTGACTCTAACTCTACCTGAAAAGGCTTGTTCAACCACTGAAACATGCAACCGCGCAACTCCACACGTTCTATCAGAATCGGAGAAATGAATGGCTTAAACGATGCATGCAGTTTGACCTTCATCAGGCTACCAGACATCAAAAGCGCCATGGAAAGACCGTTCGGAGACATCCCGGAAAGATGTAACATTATCATAACTTGTAAGCAGCTAATTCTAGCAAGTGCTAGCACGCCGACATCTGTCACCGAGCAGTACGACAGATTAATCTGCAACCGAAAATTCAAATACTTGTTATTTCCTTAGCTAGAAGGCTAAAATTACTATATTCAATAACATCATTAATTCAGAAAGAAATAGGACGTGTATAGAGTATGAGCCTACCTGGCGAAGGTTATGGGAAAAATTAGCAAGAGAGAGCATGGCAGTATCATTGATTTCACAACACTTCTTTATGTCGAGTTTCCTGAGCTGGCGGCACCCAGCAGCGATAGCCGAAATCCCGACCGAAGATACCAAGGGGCAGCCACGAATCTCGAGGGTGTTCAACCTCACGCATTGTGACAAGCACTTAAGAGACTCGTCAGAGATGCTGGTGCAATATGACATGCTTATCGTCTCTAGATTGGAGCACCCACGAGCAATTTCTGATACACCCTTGTCAGTTATGCCAATCGAACGGTACAGATCAAGCTCTTGGAGATTCGGACATGATTTTCCTATTTGAATTAGGCCTTCGTTGGTAACTTTCAGGCATATGCCTATTTTTAAGCTCCTCAGACTTCGACATCTGGCTAGGGATCTTAATCCTACAATTAACAGAGAACAAATTATTATCAATGGAATTCACTCACCTAAATTACTTGACCCTTTTAAAAAGGAACAAACCAATCTTGTACTTCGAAACCATTAAAAATTTGAAATAAATATAATGAAATAAGGTACCTTCATCGTCTAGATCATTGTCGGTTAGATCGAGCTCTTCTAATTTGAGGCAGTGCCGACCGATCAGCCGTAGACCCTCGCATGTCACCTTTGCACATGACTCCATCCTTAGAGAAACTAGAGAAGTACAAGATCTAGTTATGGAAGCCATAGATAGATCTGTTATGTATCTACAACAGGTTATATCTAATTTCACCAAGTCCTTGTGCTTTGCCACAATTACTGAAATGCCCTCGTCGGTCACACCCGAGCACTTGCTCAGGCTCAGTTCCTTCAAGGAAACGCACGAATTCGCGAGGGATTTTAGTCCATCGGTGCTGACATGGCATCCGTCTAGCTTGATAGAGTTAAGGTTGGACACACTGTGGAGGCCGGGTAAAATTGAGTTTACCTATATTTATGTTGATTAAAGGTTAAACTAATTTCTATAACATGGTTAGATTCTATAAAGTGCCTGAGATTAAATTATGGAGGTTATAAGGATGCTTACCGGGCAAGAATAGGATAAGTCTAGATGGCGTAAACTTTGGCTTTTGGTGAGGACAGCAGATACCCCAGCCTGAGTAATGTTTTGGCAATTTGACATATCAAGTGCCTGATTAAAATCATACAAAAAAAATTATGTTAACTGCAAAAAAAAAAAAAAATTAATCTATCTCCTACTTTTCTTTTTCGTTTTCAATTTAAGGTACCTGAAGTGATTTACAGCCTTGTATAAGAATCATAAGTGCTTGATCATTAATCCCTAGACATCCAGTCATGCAAAGATCTTCCAGGTTGGGCAATTGTGCAATTCCCGGGAGACATTTCTTTGTTATCTACAAAACAAAACCAATCAAATTGCAATCAAATATTGTTTAAGAAGAACTGCAAACAAGAAAACTAAGCAATATGAAATTAAACGATATATACCATTGTGAAAGAAACATCCAAAGATCTGAGCTTTCTGCACTTGACAGCTACCAAAGCAACCCCCAAATCAGTTACACCAACACATCCTTTCAAACAAAGCAACTTCAGATTGGGGCAACCAACAGCAATGCAACCGATCCCCAAATCGGTTACCTTCTTGCATCTCCCCATCCTTACCTTCTCAACCTTGCTCATCCTCCCAACCGCTGCCGCAACCTCATCGGTTAATTCAATCCCGTTTGAGACATCTATCTCCGCCAAGTTCAAGCACTTGTCGGCTAAACATTCAATCCCTTTGTGTGAATAGGATCTCGATCCTGACAGATTGATCGACCGCAAGCTCAACCCGAGTAGAGAAGCAATTGATCTGAGAGAGGCGTCGGTTACGTAGGGGCAGAGCGTTAGGTTGAGATGCGATATGGAATTGTACCGAGACAGACTAGATGGGATGAGCTCTGATCGGAGAGGGGTGAGCGAACGCCGGTGACGCGACTCCACGGCGTAGAAAGATCGAGAAACGAGAGAGAAGGATTTCTTATCTGACGGGTTCGAGTCGAGAAGATCCAATATCAGGAAGAGTATTTCCTCTGACAGAGCTTCAAAGGGGCTCCCTGTGTTGGACTGTGGGAATACATCCACCCGGATCCTCTTCCCCATTCTCTTTTCCATTCCCATAATTAATCAGAGAGAGAAATATGTTGCCAAGGAGCGCAGGAAATGAAGTGAAAGCAAAGAGAAAGAATCTATGGAGTAATTAATGATAGTTGAGACTTGAGAGATGAAGAGGAGGTACAAGAAGAAAGAGGAGAGAGGAAATGACGAGAAAGCCCCTGATAAGGTTTATTCCTTCAGCAGAGAGCGACAGTTTTATATCATTATAATGACGAAAATGTCCTTAGTGATAAGCTGACTGAAAGTTGAAAATGAGGGTACAAATGGTATTTAGGGATGAAGGTACGGTACGGACGGATACAAACACAAGGGTATGGTGGGAAATTGAGTAAATAAGAGAGAAAAACGAACTTTCTTTATTTAAATAAATAAAAAAAGAAAGAAACGACCGTTATCGGGGAAGGAAGATATGGGGAAGGGAAGTACAGAAAGGGCCAAAGGGGAGTGCGGACTGGTACGAATCAACTGCTTACCACTAGCGTATAAAAATAAATGATTATTTTTGAAGATTGTCCTTTCAAATTTTAGGTAGAATCTGGCCTCTGGGGTGATGCGCCGCCGGTAAGGTTACCGCTCGCGCCGCGTCTGAGGGATCTAGAAGACTTTTCAGATTTGGTGAGTCCGTATCTGTGTCTCTTTTCATGCGTCTTTCTGCTGCAACACATCTGATATGTCAATCCAAAACTGCCTTCCTAGTTCCTAAAGTCTAACACACGTCATGGATTAGGCTGCACAAAAAATTTGTAGTTCATGATTTGATTCAAGTTTGATTCGAAAAAGTTTGTAAAAAATTTGATTTGAAATAATTCGAAATTAATTCAAACCAAATTGAAACTGAATCTAGTTCGTTTAAATTTTTTATAAAATTTATAATCAAAATATATGAAAGTAAGTTTAATTATGCATGTGGAATAAGCTCATTTGTTTAATTTTACAATTTTTGTTTTGCATGTGTGGAAAATTTATTTTATCACTATTAGTTGTTATCAAACAACAACAACAAATTTTTTAGTTTCAAATAAGTTTGGATATGCTGAAAATAAAATCCAACCAGAGTATCTGAGAGAATAGCTGGTTTTTGACTATTGGTCTATCGTTGATTATTAAAATTTAATAAAAAATATTTACTTTGATAATTATGATTTTGAATTGTAAAATAAATCATTATAAATTTCTAATAAAACTTTTCCAAATATTCTCTATTATTTTTAAAATGAAATCCGGAAGTAAGAGTTCGTACTGTTTATCATGTTTAATAAAAAAATTACTCTTAATTCTAAAACAATAATAAAATTAATTTTTAATAGTAATATCGATAGAAAGTTATTTTTGATATACTGTGAACATAATATTTTTGAAAAATAATAGCGATGTTGAAGCTTTACCAAGTGAATAAAAATTCTAACACGAGTATATAAATTCTCGGTCTATTACAAAAAAATATATGTTTGATATTATATGAGATATGAGATTAATAATAAAAAAAAAAAAAAAAAAAACTGATAACAGAATGAGAATTTATTCCAAGTTAATTAAAATTTAATGAAATTTGTGTTGCGGCCTTAACAAAAATGAAAAGAGAATTAAAAAATCCAGGTATGAAATTAAGGAGGTAAGCAGACTCCGGGGTGGAATTGTAAAAGCGGTACAGGACAAGAAAGGAACAGTGGAATAAAATAAAATATAAAATAAAGGAAAAAGAAGTATGTACCGTACCAAAAAAGGACCCCTTTCCGTGAATAAAATGCCATGCCATGGGACGCATCACTTGTGAGACAAGTCTCTGTGTTGTGTCAAAGATGCTTTTTATGACTTTGGTTTTTATTCGGTGAAGGCTACATCTGATCTGATATCTCTTAGAATAAATTATTTTGGATAAATTTTCATATGTAACCCTCAAAGATTTTGAATTGTGTACATAGCCATCAATAAATATTTTTCTTTTCCTTTTATAAAACATTCGTAGCCTCTGTATCTTCTGCATTAACTCAAAAGGGAATCTTTTGAGTTAATGAATTTTAACTATTTAATTTTGAAAGGAGCAAATCTGATTTTTGGTCATAATATAGGAAGTTTTTTAATATTAGTGCAGATCAAGTTTGCATGAATTTTGAAACATATCAGATGGTTGAGTTTCATTAATTCAAAAGATTTTCTTTTGAGTTAATGCAGAGGATATGAATTAAAATCGTGCGGCCATTTTTATTAATAACTCAAAAAAAAAGTTTTTTTTCAAAAATAACCTCAAAATCTGAGTTTTTTCAAATATAACCAAACTGTCAGGGTTGCTGGAGGTCCCCTTCTATAGCAGACCGCCAGGGACACAGGCGGTCCGCAATTTTCTTTTTATTTAGAAATCTGATTTTTTCTTAATATTTTCATTTGTGAAGTTTTAGTTTTTTTTTATTTAGGGTATTTGTCAAAAAAATTAAGGACTTGGCCTTTATTAAAAAAATTTCAAATTCTGATAGCTTGTTGGTCTTCTTCTCTTTTTTCGGTTTTTATAATATATGTATAATATATACATATATACATACATACCTACATACTGGACATTTTTATTAATAACCAAATTTTTTTTTAACAAAATAATCCAAAATCCTGAGTTTAACATAGTTGTAGTTCTAAAGTAGTCTAACAAGTAAAGTTCACGAATACAATTAGAGTTCAATAACACAACTAAAGTTCACAAATATTCATAACTTAGTTCAAACCAAACAGAATAAGTTCACCCAAGCAAATAATAAGTTCATCTTTCATGACGTCGGAATAAACCCAATAGACGAGAAGATTTTCTGCTGCCAGCTGCAGGTGTGGCAGTACTTGTAGACCCTTGGCTACTAGATGATTGGGTCGCAAGAGGTGGTTGTGTTCTACTAGTTGCTTCAGCAACAACTCTCGCATTTTATCTTTCATTGTGTTCCTTTATGGCATCTGAACATAACAACATAATTCAGTTATTAATATGATAAAATCATAAATTAATTCCGAAAAATGCTACATACCTGCCCTACGCCTGTCAGAAACGGAACGGCAAGCCTGATTTCCCGATGGCCTCCTGCCACCCATCTCGTCCATGGTTATTATAGCACGTTTGTGTCTCCTCCTCCCCTTTCTTATCCATCCTTTTGAAGGGAGTATTCTATGACCGACATACACATGCATCTCATGCTGGTTGGGATAAGAATGGAAAGATCCACCCCAAGTAGAAGCAAGGTAATTGGTACGATACATGTCAGCGACATAGTGATCCTCGCAGAAGTTTCTCACTCGGCATACCGCCATCACGTGACTACAAGGTATTTGTGTTAGTTGTGGTCCTTGGCATGTACAGGTCACCTCTCTTACCTCTCCGAATTGCACTACGTACTTGAAAGCCCTCTTCACAAACTCCATAGTGCCATCTGGTCTACGGCTGGAAGGAACGTACTCATTTGGATTGTGAACTTCGAATTCTATACCATCACTACCCATCGGGATCACAGTCATAGTTGCACCTTTGTCCCTGTGTTTTCTTAATTTCTCCTCCACCCTTGTTGAAAATGATTGGTTCATCTTTATTAATTCTACGGCCTTAGCACGCCGTTCCTAAAACCAGATATTTAACTTGTAGAAAGTATCTTCTACAACTGTAGCCACATGCAACGTCCGGCTCTCCTTGGTAGTCATAATTCCCCAACGGTAATCATAATTCCCCAACGGTAACCTCCATTAGTAGTCATAATTCCCCACGTGATGAAGACTGCATTTAGCGATTCAGAACCATTGATGAAGATCTGGGATTATGACTACCAATGGTTACCGTTGGGTAAAAATAATTAATGAAGGTGGGCAAAAATAATGAAGGTGGGCAAAAATAATCTCTAATTAATGAAGGTGGACAAAAATAATGAAGGTGGGATTATATGTAGTATATGCCGAAAGCAAATCTCTAATTAATGAAGGTGGGCAAAAATACAGAGATGTCCAAGAGCCACCAGCATACGAGAAAATATATCAAGCACGTGATGGAGGTTACCGTTGGGGAATTATGACTACCAATGGTTCTGAATCGCTAAAGTTGTAGAACCATTGGTAGTCATAATTCCCCAACGGTAATCATAATTCCCCAACGGTAACCTCCATTGGTAGTCATAATTCCCCACGTGATGAAGACTGCATTTAGCGATTCAGAACCATTGGTAGTCATAATTCCCCAACGGTAACCTCCATCACGTGCTTGATATATTTTCTCGTATGCTGGTGGCTCTTGGACATCTCTGGGATTATTTTTGCCCACCTTCATTAATTAGAGATTTGCTTTCGGCATATACTACATATAAAAAAGGAAATAAAATAATATAAGTAAACAATTAAAATAAATATATGTCCACAAGCAAGACATGTAAACATGTAAACAATTAACAAACACATATCTTTGTAAATTCTCTACTCATCTTTTCCACCCTTCTCGGCTTCTTCTTTTTGCAATTACGTCTGAATGTTTCTAGGACCCATGTATTGTGTCCGGTTGCCTTGCTCAGGTTCTCCGCAACGTGTTGCATACACAACCTGTGCATACACTCGCCAGTATGTGTTAACCAACCGTATTCCTCACGATCAAAAATATATTTTATTCCTTTGTGCTGGTCTGATATTGCAGAGAAAAACTTTGTTAGCCCAACCACCCGTCTTCTTAAAAACTGCATAAAGAATCCCCAATTTTCACCATCCTCTTTCTAAACAATTACTCAAAGGTTGAAAATTAAATTCTCCCGACCCTCACAATTTGCAGCCATTTTTATTAATAACTAAAAAAAAGGTTTTTTTACAAAAATAACCTCAAAATCTGAGTTTTTTCAAATATAACCAAACCGCCAGGGTTGCTGGTGGTCCACTTCTATAGCGGACCGCTAGGGACACGGGCGGTCTGCTATTTTTTTTTTTTAGAAATCTGATTTTTTCTTAATATTTTCATTTCTGAAGTTTTTTTTTATTTATGGTATTTGGGGTATTTATTAAAAAATTAAGCACTTGGCATTTATTAAAAAAACCGCCAGAATTCTTGGCGGTCCACTTCTATAGCAGACCACCATAGATACGGGCGGTCGGCTAGGGACTAGACCGCTGATATCCCTGGCGGTCCACTAGCTGTCTTACACGCTTTCTCTCTTCGGCACGCACTATATTCATTTGTTAAACCATAGAGAAGGAAGAGATAGCGATTTTGGCGATTTTGAAGTGATTTTAGGCGATTTACAGGCGATTGCTACAGGTATTTTATTTTTTATTTAATTATTTTCTATTTAATTTTTAATTAATAATTATTATACCCGCAGTTTGTAAATACTATAAATTAGTCTTTAATTAATATTCTAATTAACTTTTAAATTGAAAAAAAGAATGAATCTATTATATTGTAATTCTTATGATTTTTTTTTAAATGTAGTTTGTCAAGGAAAAAATGCTGGTTGCACTGTACGTGGGCGGTAAGCTAACTAAGGGTGTAGATGGAGTGTATTACTCGAAAGATGCTTTATTCGGCTTGCAGGTTAATGAAGGAACTACATTTATTGAACTTAAGCAACCAGTATATGAAAAGACTAGTATAAACCCCAACCGGTATGACTTAGAATTGGCTACCCGAATTGACACACAACGGGCTGGAGGGGGTAGACCTGTGAGTTTTCCTATAACAAATGAGGAGTTATGGAAGGCTGCGTACCAACAATTTGAGTCTAAGGGGGTCGCGATGATAGACTTATATTCAGGAGGGTTCCCCAGGCCGGGGCTAGACCTTTTAGTGCGGCTGGGGTTGGACTTTCTAGGGCTCCCCCTATTGGACCTTCAAGTTATGACAATTCGGCTTATGACAGCTAGGGATACCACCACTCCTCTCATGATAGCCAGGGGTACCACCACTCCCCTCATGACAATCAAGGGTACCACAATTCTTGTTATGACAACCCGGGGTACCATAACTCCCTTGAGTTTACTGAAGTTGTACCATCACCACCACCACTCAGACAGGCACCCATAATCCCTACATTTCCAGCTATACCAGAGTCAGTACCGGTACAGTTATCCATTAATCGAAATGATACTAATATTGATGTTGATGCTATTGATGCCATACCGGAAACAGAAATGGAAACTGGGGATGAATACCAAGGAATTTGAGAATCTGATGACTTATCAGATGGTGATGCAAATGTACCAGGTTTGTCCAGGGAAGAAAAATTCCCAATCAGAGGTCGGGGGAATAGGCATCTGGTTGCCACATTCAACGATACCACAGCTTTTGAAGAAGCTGACATTAGTTTCTTTGGTCCTCGTGTTGTATACAATCGTGAACTTGCCCCAGGGCAACTTTATACCAACATAGATGAACTTGTAAAGAAAATCCATGAAACTCATGTTCACGGCAACTGAGAATGTATATTACAAAGAAGGGAATCAAAAAGATTGGTTGTGATATGCAAAAATGCCCCTCGTTGCAAGTTTCGCCTTTATGCAACCCTGTGGGCTCGGGGGAAGCATGGATAATTAAAAGGTGTGAACCACCTCATTCATGCAAGTCTGCGTCTTGTAGAATATTTGGTAGTTGGAAGGATTCATACAACTATCTGGCACCATTGCTATAGGCCATGGCAAGTACAAATCTTGGCACTGTATTTCAGCGGTGTCATGGCCCCATTTATGACAAGAACGGAGTACTAATAGAGGGAGCTCAAAAATTCAAGGGCATAGCATGGGCTTTTGGTCCTTGTATCCAAGTTGTGTCGTTCATCAGACCCGTTATCAGCATTGATGCATGCTTCATGTCTGGTCGTTAGAGGGGAGGCTACTGATAGCATGTGCATATGATGCTAAGAACTAGTTGTTGCCTTTCGCCTTTGCAATTGTTCAGAAAGAGGATGGTGAGAACTGGGGATTCTTTATGCAGTTTTTAAGAAGACGGGTGGTTGGGCCAACAAAGTTTTTCTTTGTAATATCAGACCAGCACAAAGGAATAAAATATGTTTTTGATCGTGAAGAATATGGTTGGTCAACACATACTGGCGAGTGTGTGCACAGGTTGTGTATGCAACACGTTGCGGAGAACTTTAGCAAGGCAACCGGACCCGATACATGGGTCCTAGAAACATTCAGACGTAATTGCAAAAAGAAGAAGTCGAGAAGGGTGGAAGAGATGAGTAGAGAATTTGCAAAGGTATGTGTTTCTTAATTGTTTACATGTTTACATGTCTTGCTTGTGGACATATTTTTATTTTAATTGTTTGCTTATATTATTTTATTTCCTTATTTATATATAGTATATGCCGAAAGCAAATCTCTACTTAATGAAGGTGGGCAAAAATAATCCCAGAGATGTCCAAGAGCCAGCAGCATATGAGAAAATATATCAAGCACGTGATGGAGGTCACCGTTGGGGAATTATGACCACCAACGGTTCTGAATCACTGAATGCAGTCTTCAAGGAGAGCCGGACGTTGCCTGTGGCTGCAGTTGTAGAAAACACTTTCTACAAGTTAAATACCTGGTTTCAGGAATGGCGTGCTAAGGCCGTAGAATTAATAAAGATGAACCAATCATTTTCAACAAGGGTGGAGGAGAAACTAAGAAAACACAGGGACAAAGGTGCAACTATGACCGTGATCCCGATGGGTAATGATGGTACAGAATTCGAAGTGCACAATCCAAATGAATACGTTCTTTCCAGTCGTAGACCAGATGGCACTATGGAGTTTGTGAAGAGGGCTTTCAAGTACGTAGTGCAATTCGGAGAGGTAAGAGAGGTGACCTGTACATGCCAAGAACCACAACTAACACAAATACCTTGTAGTCACGTGATGGTGGTATGCCGAGTGAGAAACTTCTGTGAAGATCACTATGTTGCTGACATGTATTGTACCGATTATCTTGCTTCTACTTGGGGTGGATCTTTCCATTCTTATCCCAACCAGCATGAGTGGCCTGGGTATGTCGGTGATAGAATACTCCTTTCAAAAGGATGGATAAGGAAGGGGAGGAGGAGACACAAACGTGCTATAATGACCATGGATGAGATGGGTTGTAGGAGGCCATCGGGAAATCAGGCTCGACGTTCCGTTTCTGATAGGCGTAGGGCAGGTATGTAGCATTTTTCGGAATTAATTTATGATTTTATCATATTAATAACTGAATTATGTTGTTATGTTCAGATGCCATAAATGAACACAATGAAAGAGAAAATGCGAGAGTTGTTGCTAAAGCAACTAGTATAACATAATCACCTCTTGCGACCCAATCATCTAGTAGCCAAGGGTCTATAATTTTGCCGCACCTGCAGCTGGCACCAGAAAATATTCTCGTCTATTGGGTTTATTCCGACGTCGTGAAAGATGAACTTATTATTTTGCTCGGGTGAACTTATTCTATTTGGTTTGAACTAAGTTATGAATATTGGTGAACTTCAGTTGTATCATTGAACTTTAATTGTATTTGTGAACTTTACTTGTTAGACTACTTTAGAATTACAGTTATGTTAAACTCAGGATTTTGGGTTATTTTGGTAAAAAAAATTTTTGGTTATTAATAAAAATGGCTAATATGTATGTATGTATTATACATATATTATAAAAACTGAAAAAAGAGAAGAAGACCAACAAGCTGTCAAAACTTGAATTTTTTTTAATAAAGACCAAGTCCTTAATTTTTTGACAAATACTCTAAACAAAAAAAAAAAAAAACTAAAACTTCAAAAATGAAAATATTAAGAAAAAATCAGATTTCTAAATAATAAAAAAAAATAGCAGACCGCCTGTGTTCCTGGCGGTCCACTATAGAAGTGGACTGCCAACAATCCTGGCGGTTTGGTTATATTTGAAAGAACTCAGATTTTGAGGTTATTTTTGTAAAAAACCTTTTTTTTGGGTTATTAATAAAAATGGCCGGTTTAAATGGTGTAGAAAATAGTTTATGTCATCATTTCTAATTTGACAAAAAAAATGACTTTATTTTTCTGATCACCGGCAGGAAATATGAGAGACTTTTTTTGAAGGAGAAAAATCAGCAATACATGTATCATTTTGATAACATTTTAGTTTGAATGATATCCTTATAGTTGATATGCTTTTGAAATATAAAAAAATGACATGTGATTTATATTTTCTTTTAAAAAATATTTAATAAAATATATGAAAATTTTATTATTATTTCAAACATATTATTTAAAAAATTATATGTTCCCAGGAAAATATAAAATGATGGTTGTGCTTTTATTTTCTTCAAAAATAATAATTTGCTCATTTACCAAGCGCACGATAGACTTGGGCATGAAATTGAATTGCGACATAGTCTTTCAAGTTCAGTTAGCACTATAACCAGAAAAGAGCTATATTTTACTTCAGTGAATACAAAAATTATTTAGGATATGTTTGGATGAAACAAAGAATAGCATAAGTATATAGCTAATTTTAAGTTTGAGAATAACAGTTAACTCAACTTTTAGTTGGGTTAGTAAAATAGTGAGTTAACTCACATAAGACAAATAAATAATAGTGGATTAGTGCTATTCTTGCTCCATCTAAACGTTGAATAGTTCAAAAAAATAGTGCTATTCTTGCGCCATTCAAACGCTACCTTAGATAATAGTATAACACAATCGTGTGGCGTGCAATAAATTCGGTGTGTTTATTCAATGAATGCATGTTTTGTTTTTTCTTTTACGAGGAAGATTCAAATCTCACAATTTTTGTATCTTTTATTATACCTTTTTTTAAATTTTAATACTTAAATGTTAAAATAAATATTATGTTCTTAAAAAAAATATGACATCTCAACTTTTATTTTATTATTATCAAGAGATAAAAGACGCTAATATAGATAATTTCTAAGCATCGATTTTTCAACTTGTTGTTTCACATAAAATAAAATAAAAAGTGATAATTTTTCATGTGAATATATAACAAATAATATAGATCATATATAATGGTATTATTTTGACATTTAAATTTTATAATTATTGTTATTAGAAATTAAAATTTCGAGGCTGATGAGGATAAAAAAATTGAGGTACTAAAACCTCTTTTTTTTTAAATAAAGTAACAATTCAAGCCACCGTGTCCATTATGACAAATTAATAAAAAGTGTACAATAAAGTATAAAATTAAATTAAGTACCATTTCAGTAGGCCTGAACTGGTGAAATATAGAACATCGTTTTGATCTGTAACACTACAGCTGTATATAATTATTATGTATATATTTACGTACAAACATAAACTTAGAAAAAATCATACAATAATACATATAATTGTAAACATACCTGGTACGCATTATTCATAACATACTATGAATCACAAATTTATTTTGCAGTCCAATATTCCTTCTTAGAATTCCATCCGGCTCATATATTGCTATATTTTATATTTATATGTTCTTTCCATCTTGGTTCTTTTGTTTATCTTTATCTTTATTTTATAACAATTAAAAGATTTATCTGACGTAAAAGGTTATTTTAGGCATAATAATGGTTTGGGTTTACCAATAATCAAAAGCAACAGTCATATGAATATTGAGCTTAGAACAACTAATTTTTTTAATTTATTTTTTTCCAAACAAAATCTTACTTGGTCCATGCAAGGGAACTGCTTGTAAAATAAGTACGTTAAACAAAAGTGATAGCTAATAAGACCATTAATTAATTAATATTTCAATATATATCTTTTTTTTTTCTTTTGTTATTGAGCTTAGAACCGAGATTTTTATATTTACCCCAAAAAATATATATTTTTTTATTAAAAATAACCATGGTTTAGCGAAATTTTTAAAAATACTCAACCCGTGGAAAAAATCTGCGGCTTGGAAATTTGAATAATTTTTTTTTCTTCTGGAGATTATGCTATTCAGTTTATTTGGAATTTAGATTAGTTTGAATTGTTAAGTTGGAGGTTTGTATGAATTTTATTTATATGAATTGTTAAGTCAGAGTACTTCTGAATTCAATTTTGCACCCCTGGTTAACATAGTAAAATATTTTCAAAAATGATCAATATGCAGTCTTGACATCGTAAAACATGACTGTGAAGTTTCATACAAAATCTCAAAACAGATCGCGAGATATCATATCTCAAAAATTGCCTGAATTGCTGAAGGAGTGCTTTTGAGTCCAACTTTGCACCTCTGGTTAATATAGCAAAGCATCTTCAAAAATCATGAAAATTGACCGACATGCAATCTTAATATCGTAAAACACGACTTGGAAGTTTCACAAAAAATCTCAAAACAGATTGCGAGATATCATATCTCAAAAATTGCCCGAATTGCTGAAGGAGTGCTTTTGAGTCCAACTTTGCACCTCTGGTTAACATAGCAAAGCATCTTCAAAAATCATGAAAATTGACCGACATGCAGTTTTGACATCGTAAAATACGATTGTGAAGTTTCAAAAAAAAAATCTCAAAACAGATCGCAAGATATCATATCTCAAAAATTACCCGAACTATTGAAGGAGTGCTTTTGAGCTCAAGTTTGCACCTCTAGTTAACATACCAAAGCATCTTCCAAAATCATGAAAATTGACTGACATACAGTCTTAACATCATAAAATATGACTGTGAAGTTTCAAAAAAAAATCTCAAAACAAATCGCGAGATATTATATCTCAAAAATTGCCCGAACTATTGAAGGAGTGCTTTTGAGCCCAACTTTGCACCTCTGGTTAACATACCAAAACATCTTCCAAAATCATGAAAATTGACTGACATATAGTCTTGACATCATAGAACAAGACTGCATGTCGGTCAATTTTCATGATTTTTGAAGATGTTTACCTATGTTAACCAGAGGTGTAAATTTAGGCTCGGAAGAACTCTTTCAACAGTTCGGAGAATTTTTGAAAGATAATATCTCGTGATCTATTTTGGGATTTTTTGTCAAACCGCACAATCATGTTCTATGATGTCAAGACTGCATGTCAGTCAATTTTCATAATTTTGGAAGATGGTTTGCTATGTTAACCAGACATGCAAAGTTGGATTCCGAAGCACTCATTCAACAGTTCGGGCAATTTTTGAGATATGATATCTCGTGATCTGTTTTGATATTTTTTGTGAAACTTCACAGTCATATTTTACGATATCAAGACTGCATGTCGGTCAATTTTCATGATTTTTGAAGATGTTTTGCTATGTTAATCAGGTGTGCAAAGTTGGACTCAAAAGCACTTCTTCAGCAATTCGGGCAATTTTTGAGATATGATATCTTGCTATCTGTTTTGAGATTTTTTTTGAAACTTCACAGTCGTATTTTACGATATCAAGACTGCATGTCGGTCAATTTTCATAATTTTTGAAGATGCTTTGCTATGTTAACCAAAGGTGCAAAGTTGGACTCAAAAACACTCCTTCAGCAATTCGGGTAATTTTTGAGATATGATATCTCGCAATCTGTTTTGAGATTTTTTGTGAAACTTCGAAGTCGTATTTTACGATGTTAAGACTGCATGTCGGTCAATTTTTATAATTTTTGAAGATGCTTTGCTATGTTAACCAGAGATGCAAAGTTGGACTCAAAAACATTCATTCAGCAATTCGGGCAATTTTTGAGATATGATATCACGCGATCTGTTTTGAGATTTTGTATGAAACTTCACAGTCGTGTTTTACGATGTCAAGACTGCATATTGGTCAATTTTCATGATTTTTGAAAATGTTTTACTATGTTAACCAGAGGTGCAAATTTGAATTCAAAAACACTCTGACTTAACAATTCATATAAATAAAATTTATACAAACCTCCAACTTAACAATTCAAATTAATCTAAATTCTAAATAAACTGAATAGCATAATCTCCAGAAAAAAAATTATTAAAATTTCCGGGCCGCGGATTTTTTTCACGGATTGAGTATTTTTAAAAATTTCGCTGAACCGTAGTTATTTTTAATAAAAAATATTTTTTTGGGGGTAAATATAAAAATCTCGGGCTTAGAACAACTAAATCTAGTACACATTATGCTGTACGTACAATATATGGCGTCAATCACGCTGTGATTGCATGTACTGTGATTAAACATATTTATCACATGTATCGTAGTCAAATACATATTTGATTATGTTTAATTATATTTTATAATTTGATCATATTGTGTCAAGCTATTTATTTTTTCGAAGATAATAAATGTACGCGGTTGGTATATGTTTCGTTTCCTACTGTGACGGAGCCGAACAGAACATAAATTGTGTCTTAATTATTGTAATTTGTTTCGGACCGATGTTAGTACCAACTACCAATTAGGTGAAATGTCAATAACGAGTTATAAAACTAATTCCAGTTTAGCTCATTATCAATTTGAATTGGTTCACAACTCGTTGGTTTGACTAGTCAATTTTCTTAGTTATAGTTATACACTAGTAAAAGTTTATCTAAAAAACAAAACTAATTCAAATAATTTCGTAAGAGTTATCAAACACAAAAAATTTAAACATAATTAACAAAACAATTAACAAGAGAAAAAAAAAATCAAAACAACAACCTATGAGTCATTTAGAAGGGCATAAGTTTATTGTGATGAATTTTGTATAACTCGAGTTGTTAATGAACGAGTTGCAATATGCTAAAACTCGGCTCATTTATTAAACAAGTCAGCCAACTTGAGTTGGAACATACTCGAGTTGTAAATAAACGAGTTAAAGCGAAAGTTAGCAACTGAGTTATGAGCAAATTCTTAGCTTGAGCGATTTTGTACAACCCTATTACCAACGCTAAGCTTTCTTTAAAGAAATAAGAAGAAAAAAGAAAGAAAGAGAAAAGAGCAAGTTTAATGGACAGCCTGTGACTTGGTCAATTAAGTTTAGATTTTTCGCTCAATTAAATACAAATCACAATTCTACCATGATCTCAAAATAATTGAGTTAATGATTGTTATAGAATAGACCCGATAACATTAGCGGGCTGTAAAACTTGGGTCTATTTGGGCTATTACTGGCCCCTTAACAAATTCAATAAAAAAAATTAACATTTCCGAGGACTGTTTATCTTAAAAAAATAAATTCAGAAAGCATAACTTTTAACAAGATAAATTTATGAGAAAGTATGAATTGCAATGTAATTATCACTACGAATTGTGTGACACATCTTCCATTTTAGAAGTAGATAAATTTGTGTGACACATCTTCACATCAAAATTTGTGTGACAAATTCATGCGATGCGATACCTACTCGTGAAGTAAAATTAAAACATGTTCTATAAAAGGTAATTATTTTTAAAATAACATATACACTTAACTGTGATTTACACAATTCTCACAAAAGCTACAAACCAAAACATGGCTACATTATATGGAATTATGGACAACGCATATTTTACAAAAATAAATCAAAATAAAATTGTTTTAATCGAGATTCTTTGTAGAACATTAATTAATTATCAATGAGACACTGGAGGAGAACTAAAATATGACATTATATATTCATATAGGGATGATTAAGTAATTGTCGACAATTATGTATTATGATGAGGTACAAAATTTTCATTTTCTGGTTAAGTTTGAATTCGATTAATTGACATTATATATTATGATGAGGTACAAAATTTTCATTTTTTGGTTAAGTTTGAATTCGATTAATTGACATCCAGGTATGCTTTTGTGTTTACTTGCTTTGCTTTTATATGCTTAGTTGGAAAGAGCTTCCAATCATGCATAATATTGAACAAAATATTTATTCGAATTTGTAAATAGGTACGCCAAAAATTGCAAGCATGGAAAGAATTCTCCTGAAACGAGGATGTAGTGAGCTTCGTGCCTTGTGCTTTTCTAACTCAAGGAAATGCACTCCGGGTAAGTGTTTTAAGCACGGAATCAGATCACTTGCCCTCTTAGTTGCTGTAGGTGAAACTGATCACTGTTAATTTTTAAATTGAGGGGTCCACCAACAGTCACTCTGAGGACAGAAATTTCTTGCCTCCATAATGATAAACGATTCGTTCTCTTTAAGCAGTCTATTTTTCACCGCTCTATTTGTTTTAATGAAACCATTCAATTTCTTTAATCATTTTATATTCTCTTTCATTATTTCAGGGTTTTCTCTGATTTTATAGCCTTCCATTGCCACCTATTCAACTCAAGTACCAGCCAGGCCTTTCACCATGGCTTAAAAGAGTACGGTTTCAATTACAAACATTACCGGTGAGTAACTTTCCATACTACTTTTTATTAAATACCTTTCTGAAACCCAGCACCAAATAATGTTTGCATTTTACCTTTTATATTGGTTTTATTACGACGGTTCATTATAGAAGTATTGTTTGCTTTTTTTTTTTCTTCTTCTTCTAATAAACAATATATTGGTGATGAAAATGTCATTTACAACTCTAATACAAACTCCAATTGAAGATGTTTGGAGCATCCTATTAGCATCCCTATATGACAAAATAATAAAACATTTACAACTCCAACACAACACCTTAATTGAAAGTGTTTGGAGCACTCTAGTAATATCTTCAGATTGCAACACAAACTCCAATGGAATTTGTTCGGAGAACCCTAGTAGTGTAACTCTATAGCAAGACAATAAGGTATTTACAACCCTAATACAACACTTTAATTAAAGGTATTTAGAGCACTATAGTAGGATTTCAGATGTAAAGATAATAAGGCATTTACAACTCTAATACAACACTCCAATTCAAGGTGTTTGGAGCACCATAGTAGTGTCCCTCTATGCCAAGATAATAAGGCTTTTTAAAACCGTAATACAATGCTCAAATTGAAGATGTTTAGAGGACTAGTAGTATCTCTATCTGGCAAGATTATAGGGTATTTACAACCCTAATACAACACTCCAATTGAAGGTGTTTGCAGCTTTCTAGTTTATAGCAAGATAATGTATCATTTATAACCCTAATACAACACTCTAATTGAAAGTGTTTGGAGCACTTTAGTTGTGTCTCCAGATAGCAAGATAATAGAGCAATTACAACCTTAATATAATACTCCAATTTAAGGTGTTTGGAGCACTCTAGGAGTATCTTGAGATTGCAAGATAATGAGACATTTACAACCCTAATACAACACTTTAATTGAAGATGTTTGAAGGACTAGTAATGTCTCTATATTGCAAGATAATAGAGCATTTACAACTCTAATACAACACTCCAATTAAAGGTGTATGAAGCACTCCAGTAGTGTCTCCAGATTGCAAAATTATATGGCATTTACATTCCGAATATAACACTCCAATTGAAGATATTTGAAGTACTCTAGTTGTGTCTCCAAATGAAAATACAATATGACATTTACAATCCTAGCCTTCTCACAAAATAAGCATGATTTAATAGTTGTTATATAATAGATCCAATAGCATTAGTGGGCTTAACACTTTTGGGCTCTTATTTGAGCCATTATAATTGATCGTTTAACTAATTTAATGCAACTACTTTTTTTTTTTGTCTTCTGTGCAAATGATCAAATCCAAGCCTGTTGCTTGAGTCCATTTGAGAAAACTCTTGTGAATTTTTTTGGGACGATAACGTAAAAAATTGAAGGTCGAATATATTTTTATCACCTTATTAGTGAAAAAAAAATCATGAAAGAGACTAAGATAGACGCTGGCGAAAATGTAACACATTTATTCGAATACTTATTTTTCTCTGTTTTTTATTCTCCAGCTAGACATCGTAAACGGAAAAGATTTTGAATATTTGCACACCTTACTTTTAATATATATATATATATACATATATAGAATGGCTAATATCAAAACGTCTGCACCACGCCTCCCGTGCATCCGATTCATTTTCCGATTTTTAAAGTCAAAATGATAAATCTAAACCGTTAGATGTGTTCTCCATATTAAAATGTGCTTGGAGACCAAATTTTATATTTTTTGGAATTTTTTTACTATTTATTAAGATATTTTGAAAATTGCTGATCCAACGGTGATTGTTTGAAACAGTAAAATCAGAAGCCACCGTTGGATCAACAATTTTCAAAGTAGCTTAAAAGAAAATCATGCGCACACTTTTAAACTCGATAGAATAGACAACAAGATTTATAACTTTATTACTAACATAACAAATTAAAACTTACATTATATAAACTACGGATTAGATATTTTTGTATTCTATGGTATAAATGTGTTTTAAGAGACAAAAAATTAGTATATATATAATTTGTCAACAACCTTAATTTATGAAAAATTTAAAATTTGCAGACTAACAAAATGGAGTAAGTCCTGCATGATTAATTTATTTATATAATTTCAATCAATAGGAAATTTTTTTATTTTGTTTGTCATATTAAATTTGGTCATATGTCTATCTTTCAAGCCGCATGATTTTAAATTTTAATTTACCGTATAAATCTCGATGTGGGTGTGAACTGAATTTAGTCTAATACCCATCGGATACCCCCGCTCCCTCCCTTGGAATTCGTATCCTCTGAGATATCTCAAACTTTGCGTGACTTTATGGAAAATCCCAACCGTTTAAATACGTTCTGCACGAATCTCGAAGCACACATAATACTGACCCCTACATCACTCCCGAATAGGCACCGAACACATCGGTCACGCAAAAGTTGAGATATCTCAGAGGATACGCACTCCCCTCCCTTGGGGGTCCTCCACTATGGAATTCACATCCTCTCCAATACCTGATAAGGGAATCTTTTACAATTACTAGATCTGAACCGTTCTTTTTAACTTGGCACAAATCTCAAAGTCTAAAAATACTGTCCCCTATTGCAGCCTGAATACCAAACCGGTTGAAATTGAATCTGAAACCGTAAAGTGAGGGTGATCCTCTGCAATACTGGAGAGGATACGGATTCCCACTATGTAGGTTTGATCTTTTACAATTTATTTGCATGCTTGAATTGGGAAGGGGTTGATCCATACCCGTTTGAACGTGCATCTTCAACCACTACTCAGTAGGACGCTAACTAACTAACACAGAAAAGGACATTTTCAATAAATAGGTTGTAATAGATGCGAGGGGTAAGACCGTAAGACTACTGTGGTAGTTCATAATGTTGTAAAGAACTTTTTTGTATTTCTCACGAAACTTAAAAAAAAAACTAACACAGATAATCCAGAGAAAAGGTGAGCTCAAAGCTCAAATAAAGGGAGATGAAAGAGACAGAATGTCGGTGCATTTGGACATTTAAAAAAAAAATGAAAATAAATAAAAAGGAGGTTGCTAAGTTGCTTCATGCTTTTGTCCCTCTTTAGGTTTATTTTAAAGCACCGGTCCTTTTCCTTGGGCTTCATTATTCCTTTTAATTTATTAAAACAAAAAGACAAAAAATGAAAATGAAACGTCACCATATCGGGTTTTGGATAACTGCTACCCTAGAATCCGCCTACACACTACAACTTGTTCAGAAAAGAAATTATAAAAGGTACATTTTTGCAATGGAGTTATTTGTAGGAGTGAAAAATGTTATGGATATTATTTGATTTGTATTTGAAAAAATAGATGTGAATATTTGATATCTTAATATCCGTATGAATATAAATACAAATGTGATTTTACATTTTAATTATCCGTATCCAAATAGTAGATATATATTATAAAAAAATTATGTTACTCACCATTATAATTAGATAGATATTATGAATTTTAGTATTTTTATATTATTTTAATAAATATCCGATCTAATCTGTAGCCAGTTGATATTCAATCCGTATTCAAAAAGTCAAAAAGAAATATAGATGTGATTTTACGACTGTCCCCTCCATGTCCGCTCCGTTTTCACCCCTAACTTATATGACATATAGTTTCTAAGGATATAATTTTATACAATTTGAGTACATTTGGTACTGCATAAGAAAACATTATTTCGGACTGAAACATCAAATCATTTGATTATGATGAAATATATATTAAATCTCACTACTTTTATTAGATATGATATGTTTATCATTATATTTATTTTTTCTACGTTTTTTTGGTGATTTTGTTCTTGTTTTCCTAGAATAAAATAATAATGATACAGATGTTAAATCAAAATTTTAAAATACTTTTTTTTTTGTAAATTTAGTACTGTAATTGTTAACGAATACAATCCAGTGGTTGAGATAAAAAAAGATGTTATATTTTTTATGCCTTCATGTTCTTAACACGTAATAACATTAATTCTAAAATTTAAATAATAAAATAAAACGTTAAATTTAATCTGTAATAAATTTTCCATGTGCTTGTAAAATTTTGCAGCAAATCAATTTAATTTCTAACTGTAGTAAAAAAAAAATATATATTTACAACTAAAATTATCAACATTAATCAGGATTTTAGATAACTAGAATAGCTGCGCTATAGCTTTTTCAGACTTTAAAATTATAACGCTATCAACTACTTTTATTTTATCAGAATTCTAAATAACTAGCTATAGTCGCGCAATAGCTGCGGCATAGCTCTTTTGACCTTAAAAATAATGATGCAATAATCGTTATTTACACAAGACCTCTTGATTCTTATCAAAAATAAAGTTCAGAAGTACCAAAAAACCCGTAAAGAAAGCAATATACATTCTATTTGATGATTCGTTTTAATTATTTGAGTTTTAATATTCTTTTATTAAAAAAATATTAACATAAACATGAAAACCAGTTAAATCACAAAAGATAGCAAAGGCACTTCCACCCAAAAAAAAAAGGAATCTGTACAATTTTACAAGACACCAAAATGAGACATAATTTTTTAACTTTTTTGAAATAAATTAATCTTTTTTAGAAAATCAGAAAGATGCTGACATTTTTATTGTTGACATGAAAAGAACCGTACACAGTTATACAATTGTGCAGCCTGTGACACTAACACAAATTCCTTTAAAAACTCACAATTGATGGAATTTTTTTATATCATAAAAAATCATTTAACCATCTTTCTTGGTTATGAATAGAGTTGGCAACGAGCTAGTTTGGTCCGAGCTAGACCAATTTCATGACTCGCTTGTTTTAGCAACGAGCAAGTCATGAGCAAGCCAACATTTGAATCTGAGCTGAAAAAGTGGCTCATGGCTCGCTTGTTTTGGTAACGAGTGAGCTGAGCCAACTCGTGAAAGCTCGTAGGTCAAAAACTCAAATGTATTAGATAATATATTACAAATAAATTAATATATACTAAAATACTAAATCTCCAAATTCATACAAACAAATTAATGTATACTAAATTTACACAAATTCATACCAATTCAAAAATTCATACTTGGACCGAGTTAGCTTGCCAACTTGCGAGCGAGCTAGACTCCAACTCAAACTTATTAATTTTGGGTCGAGCTAGTCATGAGTTAGCTCGTTAATAACTCGGTCTACTAACGAATGGGTTCTTAGCGAGTGAGTCATATGCGAGTCACGATCGATCCACGAGCTACGACATTTTTTTTTTTTTATCACCCTTAGTTGTGAATTGGGTTTGTACAAAATTGCTCAAATTTGTAACTCGTTTATAACTTGCTGGCTAACTATTTGTTTTAATTAACTCGCTCATTTACAACTTAAGTTGGTTGACTCGTTTAGTAAATAAGTTGAGTTTGGACATATCTCAACTCCTTATTAACAACTCAAGTTACAAAATTTATCATAGTAAATCTCTTTTAAGCCTTTATTTGAATTGTTTGTTTTGTTAGTTGTCTTGTTAATTATATTTAAATTATTTGTATTTAGATAAACTCTTATTAAATCATTTGAATTGCTTGTGCTTAGATAAATTTTTATTAGTATATAACTATATCTAAGAAAATTAACCGATCAAGCGAGTTATAAACGAGTTGTGAGCTAACTTGAGTTAACTTTACAGTTCGTTATTATCAGTCCAATTCGAATTGACTCACTCATTAACTAGCTTGAGCTTATTTACATAGCCCTAGTTATGAATAATATTTATTAATTTTCTAAATATAAAAAGTTCTGAGCATATATGAAGCGAGAGGGTTCAAATGCACCCAAATTTTTGTGCACCCAAATGAACCCTATCTTTTTTCTCTGTTTTTAAATTCCGAATAGTAAATCCGAACCGTTAGATGCAATCTATATAATAAGATGTGTTTGGAGACCAAATTTTACATTTTTTGAAATTTTTTTACTATTTATTAAGCCACTTTGAAAATCGCCGATCCAATAGTCCAGAAAATATAAAATCAGCGATTTTCAAAGTTGCTTAATAAATGGTAAAAAAATTCCAAAAAAATATAAAATTTGGTTTCCAAACACATATTAATATATAGATCACATCTAATAATTCAAATTGACTATTTATACTTTAAAAACGAAAAAAAAAATTTTAAAAATAAAATAATTTGAATGCACAAAAATTTGAGTACATTTGAACTCTCCTCGTATGAAGCCACGGAGAGCAGAGACATTGTGGGGACTGGGTGGGAACCTATAACGGTAGACCCCTTTTAAGGCCTTACCTGCTAAGTAAAAGAAGTGGATTCCTCGACTCTTTTGAGTGTTGAGTCTACTCACTCACCTTCGAATTCGTATCCTCTGAGATATCTCAAACTTTGCATGACTTTATGGGAAATCCCAACCGTTTAAATACGTTTGCGCGAATCACAAAGCACACATGATTCTGACCCTCTACATCACTCCCGAATAGGAACCGGACACGTAGGTCATGTAAAAGTTGTGATATCTCAGAGAATACGCACTCCTCACCTTCTCCCTTTATATTCTCCTAAAACCTTTCCCCCTCTTCCTTTGGCCTTGCCCACCAAAACAAAAGCTTGAAATCATAACAAAATCAAATGGGAAATATTATTCTCAGATGCCTCAAAGGAGATTGTGATGACACACTCCCCCCTGCTCCCCCTCATCGGCCTGCTTCGAGGCCCCAATTCGCTTCTCCGGCCGCAACCGGGCTGGCTAATCTTGCACATCATCTCCTAAACTTTGAGTCAACTTCTCAGGCACCTTTTTGTGTTTATTTTATTTTCTCGTCCTAATTTTTGTTTGTGTTGAAAACTAAGATGTAAGCAAGTTTTCAAGATCTTTTATTTTTTTTGGGTTAAATTTTAGGAGAAATAACGTCTACCAACTTTGAAGAATGTTAACGAACTCAGTAAACTCACAGTTCTCAGTTGAGAATTTTAGGGATATTAACGTATTACTTAATGTAAAATAAGGTAAATAATTTCATTCAGTTGGATTTATTACACAAGCCAAGACTACAATACGTAGAGCAAAGGACTTGTGAGATGAGAACTTTTGAAATAAGAAATTAAAAATAATTTATATAATATTAAGACACGAAAGAAGATATAATAGAATATTTAATACTGGTCTCCTAATTAAGCACAACTCAAGGGCTTCTATGTAATTTGGCATTTAAATGGGGTTTATCAAATACTAGGTACCAGAAGGACTAAGTCAACATGTGACCTTATCTAAGAAGGCACAAGCTAAATGGTAAATTATTAAACCCAGCAAAGTTTGCTATTCTGAGATTCATGCTATTATTAGCACCTAAATGCAAATGGAACTTGACACTTTTTGGTGATTTGTAAATAGGTACGCCAAAATATTGGCAGCATGGAGAGAATCACCTCCTAGAACCCCAGAGGAAGCAGCAAGCTTGGTGGCTTGTGCTTTACAAGTTCAGAGAGATGCACTTGCGGTATGTTCTTTTAGCACTTTAACCCTTGCATTTTGTGGTTTTAGATTTAGGTCCTTTTGACTTAGAAATGAGTAGATCACTGCTTGTACTTTATAAAAACCCCCATCCTCCACCTTAATAATTAGATCCCTACTGGTATCAAATTTAGCTGGCGCGGCGATAAAACCTTAGACTGTAATACTTTGATCTTAGGTACATTCATCTGAGCATGCTTCCCATTGTTATACTGTGAAATTAATCTATACTATCACCATTCTCTTTGTTTTTGAATGAAACCAATCAATTTCTTTAATCATTTTATTTTAATTATTTCAGGGTTTTCTTCGGTTTTATAGCCTTCCATTCCCGCAGATTCAAACACAAGTATCAGGCCCTTCGTCTTGGCCCGAAGGAGTGCAGCTTGAATTACACACATTACCTGTGAGGCACTTTGCATGCTATCTTTCAATAATTACTTTCTGACAAGTATAATGTTTGCATTTTACCTTTTTTATTGTTTTTTTTGTGCTTCATTGGGATTTGATAATGTACATCCAAATATCATAAGTTCTTATTTTATTTTATTGCGACGGTTAAGTATATAAGCATTTTTGTTATAGTGATAAAATATGATGTTGATAGGTCGAGGCAAAGCTGGTTGGTGACGGAGATGGGATGACTGTGCATGTCAACACAGAAGATCCAAGAGAATCTGGTATCGTGCCAATAGAGGTACAGGAAGCTGCAATAGAGAGACGTCAGGCTCGAGCTATTAGAGACTATGTACGGGCTGATGCACTTCATAAAATTATCATGGATTCTGGATATAGGTAAGATGTGATATTTTCATTTCAAATGTTTTTATTAAGTTTTATAAGGATCGTTGTACCAGTATGATACAATGATATGTGTTATATTGCAATTACATTGTTTACTTGATTTGCTCATTCATATAAGGAACAAATAAGTTTATGAAAAAGATGATTGTGATCAAGTCAACCAGTCTACAACTGTTATTGCACGATTATACCCAAGTGATAGTAAATTACTAGATAATAATAACTATTTATTATTTATTTATTCTTTTAATTTTCCTGTTGAAAATATAGGGTCATCACTGCCAATAATGAAGAGATTCTTGTACGGGAGTATCGTATTAGACTTCGGTATATGATTTATTGCTTTAAAATACTTTCATTTCATCTCATCTTTTTTATTACATAGTGTAATGTTTCATTTATGTAATCAAATTCAATTTTTCAATTACTATGATGATCACATGTTGTTTCTATGTTCATTTATCTGCATACATAGCTCAATTCATGATTATCCATAGTAATATTTTTATTTGGTGTTTTAATGTTTTCTGGACAATAATTTCATGTCCTTCATCTTAGCAAACATAGCATTGTGTTTTTTTTAGTTCTTCTCATTATATAATTGATTAGGGTTAGACCTAAGAGAAAAATAAAAAGAGAGAAAAATCACATATTAATAAGTATAGCATTTGATTTACAACATTAAATTGTTCGATTTTCACCAATATGATGCATCAGTGGGTTAATCAATTTGTTGTGATAATTTAATTACAGGTAGATTGGGAACTTTAAATTATGTTTCTAATTACCCGTCAATACTCTCCTTAGTTCTCACTGCATTTTGTTACTTAAAATGAATGGTTATATTGTAGATAATTCTAAATAGTGGGGTATAAGTTGTTTGCAAATATCAAATAAATGGAAGTACAAATTTATAAAGCAGAAAATTTAGAAACTTTTGTATGGATAGTCTTGATACCATGATGAATTAATTTGTACTTTTGTATAGATAGTGTACATAGTTGTTATTTTTAAGGCCATAAGTAAATATGACACTTGTACAAACAAATGTACAGAGGAATAGATGCACCAGAGATGAACATGGAATATGGCCAGGAGGCAAAGGATGCATTGACAAAACTTATTCAGGGAAAGCCTCTGACAATACATGTATATGACAAGGACCGGTATGATAGATTGGTTGGAGATGTCTACTGCAATGGTATATTTGTACAGGTAATTGGTTAGTTCAATCAGAAATAAAATCAATTATAACTGCCCCTTAGACTTCATTGGCCTTAAGGATTCAGATGTAACAATGTTCAATGAGAGAAACAATCAAATCGATGCATGAAATTGGTATTGCATTGATTACCCTTCCCTAGTAGTTGGTATCGTATTTAAAAATGATGTCATAACATTCCTGTTTGAAGGGAGTTTGTCATTGCTGGTATGATATCTTGGAAATAAGCAACACTTGAGATAGAGATTGATTTGTAGTAGTTTGAGCACTAGATATTCACCGAATAATTAGGTCAAAGTTATTATAAAATTTTATGGACCAAAAGGAAAATTTGTACTTTTGTATATAAATGCAGATGCTAATGCTTGTTTTTCTTTAATATAAAAAGGATTTCAAGAATCTGTACATGTAAATGCAAATCTTCAGGATGGATAGACAAAAGAACATGGCACTTGGCTCTCAAGGAGTGTGCATACAGATACACACTTTTGAGCTCTTGAAAAATGACATGCTTATATAAAATGCAAATGACAGGAGAAGCTGCTTAGAAAAGGTTGTGCTTGGCACTATGAAAGTTTCGATAAACGCCCCTCATTTGCACAGGTTTTTCCCTGTTCTCTGAAATTTCTTTCTTTCTACTGTCATTTGTTTTTGTTTGGTTTTTATTTTATTTATGATTACTATCATTTTCTTTTTTTGGAGTTCACCAAGTTAAAACTTGGATACGGGTATTAGTAACATGATCCTTTAATCAATCAACTGCATCCAAGTCGTACGATCAGATTTAAGTTGAAAAACATTTGTCTCTTGTTACTGTTGTAGTTTATATATACATAAATATTTTGAAAAACATTTCTTTCTTCTTACTGTTGTAGTCTATATATACATAAATATTTTGAAAAACATTTATTTCTTCTTACTTTAATCAATCAACTGCATCCAATTGTTCAGATTTAAATTGAAAAAAATTTGTTTCTTCTTACTGTTGTAGTCTATATATACATAAATATTTTGAATTTTGATTAGTGGCAGAAAGAGGCTCGAAATGCTGGAAGAGGTTTATGGGCTAATCCGAATCCAGTTGAACCATGGGAATTTAAGAAAAAGGAGAGGAACAGAAAAAATGGACAGAGGCCATATCAGAACAGAAGAAATGCACAAAGAGATCAACGAGTGCCAATTCAAGCTTATTAATGTTTTATTGCTTTCCCTATTTATAGAGTGTCGTATACTCGTATTATATGTCTATGTATGTGTGTTGAAGAAGCGAGGAACTAGCCAGCTAACTTGTATCATTTTAGGCTTTATATCTGTGTATAAATAAAAGTGTTCAGGGGACTCTTTAAAAGATCATCATCAGACAAGTTTTCCAGCTAATGTCTTATATCAAAGTGTGCTATAAGAAAGTGTGTGTGGGTGGGGGATCCAACATCTGATGCACCAGAGTGGTCGTACCATCTTGACCATATCATTCCCAGAGGCAGGTACCCTCATGAATATAGTTAGCATGAGAACCTGTATTTTGAATCTCTGATTATGCTTGTCAAGTATTTAGTCAAAACTGATTATTAGTAATAAACCTGTATTAGTTAAGATATTATACTGGTCAAGGATACCTTTCGAGGATCCTTGCAAGTAAGACCAAGATGGAATTGGTAGCGGGTTTTGGGTCGGATTGGATGAATGCACTCGGACTACAACTGAGAGGATTGGGAGGCAGGTACTTTGTAGAGATGGAGATTGAACGGCGCCGCTTTTTGTTGTGGCGATTATCTGCTGAAGCGTGATTTCCCTGGAGAAACTAATAGAGAGGAGAATAAAAAGGGTTCACTGTACAGGATTAGTTTGCTATCACATTATTTCTGAACTGACCTTCTGAATCTTATCTTTTGTGGTATTGTCATCGTAAGCAATCTTGTTTGGATTTTTATTTGTGAGATTGATAGATGAGCCTGTCATGCGATCAAACAACTGTGAGTAAAGAAGATTTATCTTTAACTAGAAAGCTTAAAAAGAATCACATTTTTAATTACAAATTTGTCAGTCTTCCTTCTAAAATTTGTCTTTTGTGCTCATTCCCTTTCCTACTTTTTTTTTTTTTTTGATAAAAGATTTTTTTAGTTCGTTTCATTTAAGAAACTTAGAAAGTTTGTTATAACTAAAATAAGAGAGAAACATCTCCCAATGTCATAGATCCAAAAATTAACATAACCAAAGCTTGCTACTAGAGTCTACATCTCAGAGCATCAAAAGAACATAATAAATATAGTACAACAACCAACAAACTAAGAAACTTTGATCTAATTAAACACTTGTTTAAGTGGAGTCTTCCTCTTCATCAGGAGGGTTCTGGTACAGTACCATCTGCAACTCATTGTCAGCAGATTGTTCTGCATTGGAGTCCTAGACTTGTAGAGGGATAATATCAATATCTACTGGCATTCAATCCGACTGAACAGTATCCTTGATTTGCTTCTTGATAACTCCTGCCAATAAGTGATAAGAGACACTAAAGTTTTATGAGGAATTTGTTGAAAACAAGATTCATTTCTTAGTTTTCAAATGGTCCAACACAATGCACTGGACATAATTAAAAAAGCTGTTTTGAAGAATTATGAGAGAGAAGCAACAAAGTTCAAAATATCCTTTACAGATGGCTAGTTGGTAAAATGTTGTTGGCTGAGTCCCATCTAAAACCAAATATGTTGAGCAAGAGGGCATAGAAGGAAAAGATGGTTGGTAGTTTCTTCTTGCCGACAGAATTAGCCACATGAAAATTTTAATTTTATAAGGAATGAGTAATTGCCATTAGATCATAGCATTAGTAAAACATATTCCTCTAAAATTCAGAATCATGTAAAAGGATTTAAATGTAAACAATCCTGAATTTTCTCATTTCCAAGCAATACTATCATGGGCATGGGTAAAAGATACTGTACTAATACTATGTAACATAGATATCCATTCATCTAAAGTAATTTGGTCAAATTGTCTCTTAAAACTAACTGCCTCTCCTTGAGAGTGTATGACTTCACTGAGAGTGATACTTTTATTAGAACACATCTCATAATATGATAAATTGGACATTCAAAATATGAAGTCGATATGTCCGATTCTAAACTTTTCGTAATGACTGGTCGTAAGGTCGTTTGAATACAAAAGACTTATTGACTTGATCGTTTGAATACAAAATAATAAAAAAAAGAGAAAAAAAAAAGGTTTAGAATCGGTTCCGGCTTAATTCGAAACACTATGCGGAATTCGAATAAAGGTTTAGAACCCAGTTTCAAATCCAACACCCTTATTCATCTCTCCTCTGAGTTCATTATTTTTTGGGGCTAATTAGAGTTCATATTCAGGGGGCGGAACTAGAAAATTTATATAGAGGGGGCTGACAACTTAAAATGCATAATTATTAATTTGTAATTAGTGGAATTTGAATCCAAGATCTCTCAAATACAAAATAGAGCCTTAACTACTAGAATATAAGTACACATCTAATATTTTATGGGGGGGGTTGAAGTATATAAAAACTTTTAAAATTTTAAATTTCAACTTATATGATTAAAAACTTCAAAATTATAGAATGACTTAGCAGCCCTGAACTCTGTGTTCACATTGACAGATTGATCCCATACTTTTTGTTGATTGACTAACACCCAGTAACTCATAATTAACAAATACTATAATATTGACTAACACCCGTACTTGTATGGTTCGAGTGTTTATTGGTGCGGTTTCAATATTAGTATACTTTTACCAAATAGTGCAGGGTCAATTTTCTGCATTTGAATTTTGTTAATTAGTATTTGTGTCGTAAAGTTTATATCACTTAAAATATTTGATAATTATTTAAATTATTCGCTCCATATTTGTTTACCATCTATATCTATATTCATATTCGTATTCGCTCATTTAAAGGTACATGTGACTTTAGCATTAGCCATATCCTCTTTGTTTTCAGCCCTAGATTTGAGGTACTAAATTGCATGAATTTAGAACTGTGATAAAATAACTGAGCCAATTATTGGCGGTATAGGATCGATCACATTTACTGCTCCATATAATAAGGAGCAACAATTTATATTTTCTGAGAAAACGGTTAGGATTAAGTGATTTGATTATTTAATATTTATAAAAAGATTTTTATTTTGAACCTAAAATATTTTACAGAGAAATTAATATTGTTTTTTTGTTACTAGTTAAAAAGGTTGATTCTCATGTAGTAAATAGTGAAATTATTAGTTTCATAATATTTTTTTTGTCTTAAAAAAAGAAGACAATAATCCAATAATATTATATTTTTAAAAAGTTGAACATCAAATTGATCAAGAGAATCATCCTTTAGTTTACTGGAAAAGAAAATATTTTCTATGTGAAAAATTCATTCAAAATTTAAATAAAAATATCTTATAAATATTAAATAGTTAAATATCTTTACCCTCAATCCTAACTAAAATAAAAATAAAAAAGATGTTCTAAGTTTCTACTTTATATATGAACAGCTCCTCTGTTACATTTATAACTTAAATAACGAGATAGGTCTATCTACTCACTATATATTAGCTTTCCTACTTCAAAGTGGACCAAAAGAAATTATTGGAGTACATAAAAGTCTCAGAAAAAGAGAAAACCAAAAGTCGAACCAATCCTTAAGAGAGCTGAAAAATTAGGAGTTCGGTTAATTAGGATCAAAAGTCAATCGATCCTTAATAAAAAATGAGAATAATATATATACTATAATAGAGAACAAAGACTAAATAATAGGAGTTCGGATTAAGACAGCTAAACTAGATAGCACAATATTTCCTTAATGATTTGCTATTGTTGAGTATAATACGTAACGTTGTCTTGCGCATTATGAAGCAGACATTTTAACCACCACTTAGGATCAAGCCTTCAACTACTGCGATAATTGTGTTATATTAATATATAGTTTATTTAAATGTTGCCCCCCTTCAGCACCCTTTAGTAAATCCAATATAAACAGACAACAACAAATTTTCATTTAGTCATCCCAAAGAAACAACAACTTCGAAAATAAAATTAAAAATTAAGAGCAATGAATTCTTCATCCCTCCTCCACATAGCAATCTTTCCTTTCATGTCAAAGGGCCACACCATCCCTCTCCTCCACTTGGTGCGCCTCCTTTGCCAACGCCGCACTGTCTCTCATGTCACTGTTTTTGCGACCCCTCTCAATGTCTCTTTTCTTCATTCCATTCTCTCTACGAGCACTGCCGACAATATCAACATAATTCCGCTTCATTTCCCGGAAGACCTCCCACAAAGCCTTCAGCAGGTCACTTCCCGAACTTCCTTTGTATCTTTTGTCAGATCCTTCCAGCTCCTTCAACCCAAGTTTGAAGAAACCATGAAATCAATATTGCCTCCTGTTTCTTTTCTAATATCCGATCCCTTCTTAGTGTGGCCAGTCGAGTCAGCCAAAAGGCTTGCAATCCCTAACCTGTCCTTCTGTGGCATGGGATGCTTTGCGAGCACGCTAAGAATCCTTCTACAAAAGGATAAACCACATGCCCACCTTGTGCCTGACGATCTAATGCCGTTTGCTATTCCTGATTTTCCCCATATCGAGTTAACAATGGCCGAAGTCAACGAGCCACTCGACACGCCAAATCAAAGTGGTCCGGTGCATGAGTACGATATGGAGATTACCAAAGCAATGTCAGAGAGTGATGGGATGATAGTCAATAGCTTCTATGATTTGGAGGCACCATATTGTGATTATTGGGAGGCTTCTATAGGCCCGAAGCAATGGTGTGTGGGCCCGCTTTGCCTTTCTGTGCCAGACATATACCCGACAGAGCGCCCTCCATGGATCAAATGGCTCGACTCAAAACTCGAAAATAATACTCCTGTTCTCTATATTTCTTTCGGGACACAAGCAGCAGTATCAGAAAAACAGCTGAAAGAGCTCACATCAGCACTGGAGAACTCAAAAGTGAACTTTTTATGGGCACTCAAAGAACATGAATCATGTATTGAAGCTGATTTCAAGGATAGAGTGAAAAAACATGGATTTATAGCAAGCGAATGGGTTGACCAATTACAAATTCTTAGGCATGAGAGCGTGAGAGGGTTCATGAGTCACTGCGGGTGGAACTCGGTGCTGGAAGGAATTTCTTGCGGTGTTCCATTCATTGCGTGGCCAATGATGGCCGACCAGTATTTTAATTCAAAATATGTAGTAGATGAGCTCAAGATAGGCATACGGGTTTGGGCCCGTGATGGCACCCGTGATGGTTTGGTTGTCAGGGAGGATCTGGAGGTGGTAATTCAAGAGTTGATGGCGAGTGATGTACAAAGTGAAGTGCTCCGTCGAAATGTTCAAAATTTGGCAAGACAAGCCATGTGTGCAATGTTAGAGGAAGGGGGTTCTTCTGTGAAGGCACTCGAGCAGATGATACACGAAATCAAGGGTACCGATAATTAGGAGGTCTAGTGTGGTACTACAATAAAGATACCGAATCAATGGATAGTGATTGTTCTGTAATATTTGATTCCTCTTCTAATTGTTCTTGTTCAAAATTCCTTGATTTTTGCCTCCTTTGCAAGGCAAATGTTCCCAATATTTAGTGTTCAATTCAATCATCTGTTTGTTCAATGATCAAACTGAAAATGCATGCGCGGCGGATCCTTTATATATATATCCTGCAAATCATTGTCACAATGAACAATAAATTGAGTCAATTCATGTTAAGGAATAACTGACGCTCTCCAGTTTTGCGTTACTGGACATACCTCTTGTACTCCAACAGTAAATATGCCTTCTAGCTAGATCTGTCTAAGCGACTTATGCAATACACAAAGATTACAAAGCTCATACTTAATATATGAATCTTACCAAAGAGTGTTCACCATACTTTGATTGTTACTTTACTCATCTTAGTTCAATAACGAAATTTTTACAATTCACCATGCATTTCTTAATTGGTAAGCAACCGTTCATAATTATTTTCCTGCCTTCACACAAAATAGTTTCTGCTTTATCAACTTTTTTTTCTTCATTTACTCACAAAAACCAAATCTAATTAAACTCCTAGCACATCAAACGTTAATAGTAAAACCGTTGCTTGTTTGAAGTGAATCTCTAGTTCTTTAATTTCCACTTAGAATGACTACAGCTGTACCAGTATGCATATATGTTTTTTTTATTATAGTTTATATTTACCATTGATTTGCAAAATATAAATTGATTAAAGCTGTACCAGTCAGCATATATATATATATTTTTATTATTCTAGTTAAATTACAATTGATTGGTTTGGAAAATAGAAAATTCAATCCTTCTGTAAAAGCACAATCAGAAGCGAGCAATATTAATAACTACTAAATGTCAGAATTAATCATAGTTATACAACGCTATGTACATCATCCAGCTTTGGTTGTTTTATAAGATTTTTGTCAAGGTATAATTGGGATTACTTCTCAAAAGCAAAGATAGCTAAAACTTAAAGAACTAATTTTGTTTCAACATTGAACTCTTTGCAGAAAGATGTGACCCAAAAATTTGCCTTTTGATATGTCACCTACAAATTGATAATGTGTATCAGTTGAGTTAAATTGAACTTTTTTTTTTTTTTTTTTTTAGTAATTCAAGCTGGTAAGCGTCGCTAAAATTATGAGTAACAGTTAAAAGTTAAAACATTTGCTCACTCCTAGTCTCAGGTAGAAATTTTTGTAAGAGAAACTGATGTGAATAATACGATTCAAAAGGAGACAAAACATAAAAGTACATAAAGTTACATTAGCCATAAAAAGAAATGAAAACCCTACCTGAGATGCAATTCAAGGTGGTACCAATGTGGGAACAGTGAACCCTTGAGCCTACTGTTGCAATTTCCTTTCATGGGTTGCCAATTCATGTTCTATGTGTTATGTCTTAACTTGATAGTTGATACATACTGGTACACAGCTGATAGCCATTTCTTTTCTAGCTCTGAGACCTAAGATAGTGTTCTGCTAATCTACTTGCTCTCCAATCAGGTAGATCTCCTGGTTGAGATATGTAATTTTAAGTTAGGACAGTATGCGTTAAAGTTTACATTCTCTAAACCAGCTGAATAAATGGTTGGCAATGCAAAATGCATGCCTGTTGCCTTCGCATGAAGCATTATTGTCAGTACAGGAAACATCTGAAAACACCAGTACAAACATTAAAATGGTTTTCAGATTACTGCCAGGTCAATCTGGTACTGTTGCACGTGTTGTGTACCATGTTGGCTGTAATTCTCCTGTACGAGCTTTAATGTATGTATAATAGTCTGGCTTGCCTTTTGCATGATTCTCTGGATACCATTTTTTGTTGCGGCCATTTTAGATAGCCAAGAAAAGAAGTGCCTTCTATGATAGCGGATTTCGGATGGTTGTTTTCAAGGATGTAGGAATTTATACTGGAAACCATTGACCTGGCTAGGAGGTATACTCTCAGAAAATGCTTTGACTCAAGGCATGGTAGCATGTGATAAAAAGGTGGACAACTGGCATAATGGATCAAAATCCGATAACTAGAAGCCAACATACAGCAAATTCAGATTCCCTAAGGTAACCCAATATTTGAGTTTGAATATGGACCATTCGTTATAAATTGGCACGAATCGCAAAGCAACCTCGTGAATTTTTAAATTGGCCAGATTGGCTCAGATTCTAGTCGGACAGTACGGATTTTAAACTCAAATTTTACATTACCTCAGAGGACCCACAGACCAGTCCTTTTATGGATGTGGGCCTGTGCAATTTTCCTGATAAACAACATATTTTGGTGGGGATATATGGTTTCTCCAGATTTCCCTCCATTGGATGGTGGTACCAATTGGTACCAGGCATGGGCAGAACAAAGTTCAAGGGAAAGTTGGCTAAGTCACCCCTTATGAATTAAAAAATTTCATTTGTCCTTTAAAACTTTTAATTTTTACAAAAATTATTACAATTACCCTACCTCATAAAATGAAATTACATGACACCTATTCATCTAGCCCCGTCTATCTCAATTTTCTAGTTCTGCCCCTGGTACCAGCGCAACCAGTACCTCTGCCATTATAATTTATAAGATATACAGTTGGTACCTGGAAAAGCAGTACCTCTGCCAGTTGGTTCAGCCAGTGAGAAATATGATAACACAAATTGGTGACTAGATGGATCAAAATCCAGTTGTGGGGAAGGAAGCGCCTGTCAGTGTTTACCGGATTCTTTGTGGCCTGCCTCAAGTGGTGGCACACCCGCACAGAGAGATGCATGGGAGAAAACCTGTGCATTATGCCGATCTGCACAGTTATTCCCTCAAGAAGTTCGCCCAGTCCCAATTCCCCTTTTGCACCATTTCTCGTACTCCTTCGTAGCCTACGAATTGAAGGGGTTCCAATTGAATTAAGAAAATAAGGGAATTCGAGAAAATATATATATATATATATATATATATATATATATACCGTTACACGATCAAATAAATAAAATAAGGGAAAGAATATGAAATTGAAAGAAATTAGAGGTAGCTCCGACCATCGTAGTCTTGGGAAGGAGAAAGGGCTCAGTCGCTCGCACCCAATTACTTTCTCGTCTCAGTGGAAATAGTTAGTACCTCTCAATTCAATTGTTACAGTAGACCTTAATGTAAGAATGGCAACAGCTACATTCAAACCCTAAACCCTCAATGTTAGACGTCATTAACCACAAGCTGATTATCAATCTCAAATTGGTGCATTTTACAGGCTGAAAAATGGCTATAACCTTCTCAAATTCAATAAAATTGGACCGATTAATACCTACCAACTCTTACATCTACATATATAACTCCGAAAAATGCTATCACCGTGCACTATAGAGAATTTATAAATTTCAAAGATGCCCAGGTGCTGGGGCCCTGGGTAATTTTTGTAATTTTGGTCTGATGTGCAATGAAAGCGGCATTGTAAACACCATTTTACGTGTATATATTTATATCAAATAATTCCGACCATCTAATTAATAAAAAGCCTGTTTAAGTCTCACATTGTGCGTAAGAAAATACGATTGAGTCAAAAGTTCATTATTATTATTAGGATGAAATAAGTAAAAGTAAAATGTATTCGTGTTTTTTTTTTTTTTATCCGGATCAACACTGGGTTATTGTGGCCCAAATTCTCCAGGCCAGCCCATATTCACCCACCAGACTGATCCAGTTTCGTGCACTACTAAACAAATCTTTCTACTTTTTTTTTTTGAGGGTTAGTGGAAACTTTCCACAGAAAATATTTATTTATATATATTCCAATGCAATATATTCAAGTGAAAATTTTCGGTGTACCCATGCAAACTTTTTATGTAGTCAATTCCTCTATTAAAACATCTTAATATTCAATATCCCATAAAAATTTAACATTCTTTCCTTTATTCTCTATTATTCACTAAATTTATTATTTAGACAAATATACCCCTTAATTTTAATGGAGATACCCTTTAAATTAGCAATAAGATTGAATTGCTTAAGAAAGAAAAGAAAAGAAACATCTTCATCTTCGCATCGAAATTCCTTCTTCGCTGATGGGTATATACATGACCCAATGCACCTGTTGTTGTTAATTAGGAGAAATTTTATTATGTGAATTTGATCCGTCTTTACAAGATCGATTGGTCCAAATTAGAAATAGGAGGTTCCTCCTCTGAACGACAATGACAAGGACAATAGAAAACTAAGTCCTTTACCTGGTAAAATTTGATCTGTCTATTCAAGATCAGAAAGACTTGTAGCTATACAACATTTGTCAATTATTAGAGAAAATAAGGAAGGTCAACACAAAACTAAAGTCTTTTAACTAGTAGCTACGCTACTATGAACCCAGATTGGCTAAATATTAATACAGATCGTTTATTCAATCGATTTGTTACAAGATATAATAAATTCACATATATATATATAGAGTAAACCTAATATATACTTAAGTGTACCGTACACTTAACTTTATGACCATCAAATTTCTTTAAAAGTCATGTAAATTCTTTAAAAGTTGTGGTAGCACGACTTTTAAAGAAATCTAATGGCCCTAAGGTTAAGTGTACGGTACACTTGGTACACTTAAGTGTATATTAGCTTTACTCATATATATATACACCCAATAGACCTTTTCCTTTCGGGTTGAAAACATTGCCGATTTTATTATTTTATTATTTTCAATGTGATCTCAGATGTGCACTTTGTCAAACAGATGCCATGGAGACGGCTCTACATTTGTTTTTCCAATGTGATGAAGCAATGATATTCTGGCATATATTTTTTGTCAAAGCTGGTTTCAGAATTATTGATAGTGGGGATACGATTCATAATACACTCACTAATTCACGCAGAGTATGCAGAAACCGAGTATCCTACTAAACGTGGGGTTCTTTCTTCTTTGCAGGATGCTGGCATATATGGAGGAATCAAAACAGATTTATCTTTGATGACGACAAGATTGACTCAAGAGTACTGGCAAATCAAGCCATGCATGTTGTGCAGGTGTGGACGAAGCACTGTTGACTCAATGGAAGCAATTATATCTACAAATTTTGGTTGAAATGTGTTTGATGAATTTTAGATGTTTCTAGGGGGGTTTTTGCAATTTCTGTATTTTTTCCTTTGGAGCTGACGGTGGATGGAGTGGGCCAGAATAGCAATACAAGATATGGTAGATATAATATTAGGTGTGTTTAGGGATGTTATTATGAATTTTTGGTTTTAATTTTGGGTTGGTAGTTTTAATTTTGCAGGCGGTACGGGTACTGGTATGTTTGGAGGTACAGTACCGGTACTAGGTTGTATTTATTTTTATCTGATAGCTACTATCCGGTTTTAAAAAAAAAAAACAATAATAATAACCCAGATCTGTTTATTCAAGATAAGGAGAAAACTAAGTCTTGTACCTGCTTCCCTGATTTCCACAGTCAATATTTGTATGATCTGAGATTCTGAGTTCATATTTAGATTTTGCAGTTGACCGTGCTCATTTCTTTAGTCTGGAAGGCAATTATTTTTGTTAGAGAAAACCTTTGTTTCATCAGTGGAAAAGGGCTTGGCGTGCTGGCTTTGATCAGAGATCATGTAAATCTTACCTAGACAGGCTGTGCTGGCTGATATGGCCTCAACATCTCTGAAAATGGTGCAGAGAAACACAGTATACTAATTTTTACATGTTCATTTTTATGTTTGAGAAGATGAAGCTGTCTCCTTTTCTTTTCTTTTCTTTTTTTTATTAAGCAATTCAATCTTATTGCTAATTTAAAGGGACATCTTCATTTAAAATGAAGGGCTATATTTGTCTAAATAACAAACTTCATGAATAAAAGGGGATAAAAGAAAGAATATTAAATTTCTATGGAGATATTGGATATTAAGATGTTTTCATGGAGAAATTGGCTATTTTAAATGTTTGCATGGGTACACTTGAAAATTTTCCCTATATTCAAATTTTGACCAAAATTGTTTGAGAGGTCACCCCTATTCGTAAAATTATAAAAGATTTTTTTTTATTACTTCAATAATTTTAATAAATTTCTTATCATCTATATTGTTTGCAATTTCAGATGTGTTTGGCAGCTTTATAATCATAAGTTTTATATTCATACAATTATCAATTGCAAACTGAAGTGACATTTTTAGATACATTTATTAACCTTCGTAAAATTTCTAAGTTGAGAATTGTTACACATCCCACTTTGTAGTTGCTACCTGGATTTAAAAAAAAAAAAAGAATTGTTACACATCCCACTTTGTAGTTGCTACCTGGATTTAAAAAAAAAAAAAGAATTGTTACACATCCATACGACCGGACTTATAATTATCACGCCAAAATTTAAAATTGATCATCTGCAAATAAGATAAAAATGCTCTAATAAGTAATAATGATCTTCTTCTTGGAAATTTGGAAGCTTGAATAAACACAAGGTAAAGGATATATAGTAAATAGCCTACATGAAGTACAACAACAAAAATGGTACAAGGCAAGAAAGAAAGAAAGAAAATTAAATAGAAAGAATTCAAAATGCAGTGCTAATTTCTTTAACATCTATAACACATAATGATTTCTGTCATCGAAGGTAATTCACCTTTGAAGTAAATCGAATGTCAGGCAACTTGATTTTGGCTTCTCAGAACAGATAGAAAGACATGACTATATATATTCACCAGCTAACAGCAAAAGATACTGGCAACACCAGAAGACAGTTGCTTCTAATCTCTGAAGTCATCGTTTGGAGTGAACGGTGATCGAATTTTCAAGCAGCAATAAAAGCTGCTGATCAGCTTCAAGAATAGATAAAGAGTGATTAGTGGAGAAGTTCAACTCGTCGATTCGATCGCAATAACATGGATATATAGACGAGGCATGGGATAATTCTGTTTTCAGCTTTTTCTTTCTTTCTTTAGATTGTACGCAGCACTTTCCCATCCATCCCCATATAAACCTTCTATTTTTTTTTTCTCTCACACACACTATATATGAGATTTCTATTTTGGAATCCCACCACAAGTAATTAATTACGGTTAATATAAATGAGGGCTCGATCCTTATTGTCTCTCGAAAAAAAATCCATATGGTCAACTCAGTTATAGTTCTAGATCTAGCAAAATCCACTAAGAGAACATTTATAAAGCTCTAATCAAAATTTTATTGTTGTAATTCCAAAAAAAATTATGGGTTAAATTTGGACAAGCAGTGAGCATAACAATTGGCAATGTGAAAATAGAGAGCTTGATTTTAGCGTGTTCTACATATTTGTATAATTTGAGACCTTTTTCGGCCTTAAATTGGGATTTGAAGATATTTAAGCAAGCAAGGGTTTGGCTAATGTACTTCATAAAGTAAAGATTATGTTTTACTTCATAATCATATTTGTGTTTTTAAAATTCAAATAATCAATCAGAATGTTTCAACATTATTTCCATATTACAATGTGCCTAACAAACTAAATTTTACATTTTTTTTAATTATGGACCATTTAAAATTAGTGATATTCTATTTCTACCTATCTAAATAAATAAATAAATCTAAAAAATCTAAATTTTGTTTTGCAAACACATTTTAATATAGAGATCATGTTAGAAGGTGAAGTAAAACATGACCTTTACATCATGATATAAATTAATTAACCCAACTTTATTTATATAATATATATGAATGATTGTTGCTTTAATAGAACTTCATGAACCTCATCTCATTTATATGTTTTCCAATAATATATGCATAATAATTTTACCTTAAAGATAATAAAAAAAGGGCAAAGTATATACAAAAAAATGCCCATATCATATAACATGCATAAATGAATGCCGACAAAAGTTTTGATATGATATCGGTTCAAATTAACTAGATATCATAACAGAACACAGAAAAAATGTACCTTGATCACATGTGAGGGAAATTATACAAGTAGCTGACATGTTATATATATTGTATCAACGACCACATTTAATTGTAAACCAATTCTACCCGGAATGAGAAGTAAAGTAAGAAAACATGTTTGCCACTTGTTCCAACATTTTATCATAATTTTTCTGCATCTCAACCTCTGAGGGAAATTGTGTGGAATTCATTATTACACACATGATTCAGCCTAATTAATATTATCTGCTACACACATACTTAGATATACAAGATGCACAGGACCACTTTTGCAGTATTTCCTTTGTTTTTCTGGGGCTTAGCACCGTATGATGGATCATGTTGCTTCATGATTCTATGTCTGTTTCTTTTTGTTTTCACTCACTATATGAGATCTAAGTATATATGATGTATGTAGTTTTAGTGTCTATGATCATCTAAGAGAGATTAGAATCATCAAATGGCCGCTATTATAAGTTATGGTACTTAGAAAAAATGTTTAAACAAGAAACCAACGACCTTGCTCACACGTGAGCTTTGAATCAACATTCTTTGTGGTTTTTTTTTGTTTTTCTGAATAATGATCAAATTGTTGGCTTAATGAAATAAAAGTGTACTGTTTATATGATCCATTTAAATGTAGTTACAGCTATATATGACAAAAAATATATGATTAGTCAAGAGGAAGAACCAGAATTTGCACATGGACTTATCTGGAATCACTATATATATATTAATACACAAAATGTTGAATTACATCTTTTACATGCTATGAATTGATTACATATATGCAGCTAAAAATGATGATATCAAGAGCAACTTACCTTCTAACAGATGATATCAAAATTGACACCTTCATTCATTTAGGTTGAAGTGAGATGTGCTTGGTGGAGAGGATGGGCACATGAAAAACTATCCGTAAAAAGCCCCATAATTTTTATTTTGAGAAGATCTGACCTTCAAAAAATGAAGCATTTTAATTAGATAGTCATGCACGTGCCCTGCTTCTCCATCTTGCACATATCTCCATTTTCTTCATTTCTTCATTAGCATTTAGCAAGATATATATATAAACTTTATGTAAAGTTATTAGCATGTGTGTCTCCTACAGGTGATAATGCCTTCCACCTATTTATAGGAGATAGAGAACTTCTCTGATGTCTATGTTTTGTTAATTATTACTTTATGTTTTGCAGATGAGTACCTCAATTTTCCCAGTAAAACAAGTTAGAACATGGGATATCCTTTTTTTTTTTTTTTAATCCAGTCAATGAAGAGGGTCCTTTGAAAGATTGATTTTTAGATGTATAACCATTAGTTGCATGCATGTACGTGTGTAAATAATAAGGGATTAATAGAACCCCACTATCTATACATCGTGATGAGTTTTGTATACTTTCTGGAGCAAGTTGACTATAAGGCTATGCAATTAATAAAAACACTTCAGAAATGTTTTTTACCTTCTCTTTCTTCTTCTTTTTATATTCATGATATGAAAAGAACGTGCCAAAGAGAGAGCATAAATATATATATATATATATGAGATGAGCTATGGTGAGCTATAGAGTAAAAGGGGTTTATACTCTACTTAATATCTTTATTTTCAATGTTCAAATAGCCGATCCAAACCGTTAGATGTTTAATCTATAATAAAATATGCTTGGAAACTAAATTTTACATTTTTTGAATTTTTTTTACTATTTATTAAGCCACTTTGAAAAATCTGAAAATCCGGATGAACAGTAAAAACAGTAAAAATTTCTGGACCATCGGATCAGCGATTTTCAAAATTGCTTAATAAATAGTAAAAAAATTTCAAAAAAATGTAAAATTTGGTCTCCAAGCACATTTCAATATGTAGATCATGTTGAGCAGTTCAGATCGGTTTTTTGGATTTTCAAAATTAAATTTTTTTGCCATGGAGTAAAAAACCCCTTTTACTCTATAGCTCACCATAGCCCATCTCATATATATATATATATAAAGAGAGAGAGAGAGAGAGAGAGAGAGAGTAAGGCTACCATGCTTTGCAAATTAAAGTGAGTGTTTTAATTTGCACTTATATCCCTAGTTTTCAAGTTCAAATAGTCAATCCGAACTTCTCAACATGTTATTCATATTGAAATGTGCTTGGAGACCAAATTTTACATTTTTTGAAAATTATTTACTATTTTTTTAGAATTTTTCAAAATCAGTGTTTTTCTGATTTCTTTTTATTATATAATGAAAAACATTGATTTTGAAAAAAATTTAAAAATTAGTAAAAAATTTTCAAAAAATGTAAAATTTGATCTCCAAGCACATTTCAATATGAATAACATGTTGAGAAGTTCAGATTGACTATTTGAATTTTGAAACTAGAGATATGAGCACAAATTAAAACACTCACTTTAATTTGCAAAGCATGGTAGCCTTACTCTATATATATTTATTTATTGTGTGTATTCTTACTGATTCGAAGGAATGTGTGGGTATATCTGCATATTTTGCTTGACATAATAAAACACGGATGGGGTCAGAACAGCACAATGTTGGTTGAGACCATAATGAGACAACTAAGTAGGGTTACTCCATAAAAAATAAATGAATGAATGAAATAATAATAATAATTATAATAATATAAAAAATTCCAAATTTTCTGTTATAGATCTTGTGAGAATTAACTCTTGGGCCTACATTTATGACATGGGGAGTAAATCAACCATCAATTATGTTTATTATTTATTTTTGTTTGTCTATCTGCTTTAATATTTAATTATAAATTGCAGAAGACTCCAACTTTTAGGGCTACAAACGAATTGAACCAAATCGAACTTAACTCGGTTTGAGTTTGAGTTTGAACTAATTTTGAACCGAATTAGTTCGAAATTGAAGCAGAGTTTCAAACTGAAAAGAAGAATTTGAGTTAATTTGATTCAGTGCGATTCGAACCAGTTTCGAACTGAACTGGTTCGAAATTGAAGCAGGATTTAGAACTAAAAAGAAGAGTTTCAAACCAAGCCAGACTCAGTTCGAGTTTGATTCGAACCAATTTCAAATTGAACTGGATTTGATTTGTTTCAAACCGAATTATTTTCCGATTGAGCTCAATCGGATCACGAGCTACGAGTTTTTTGTGCACTCCTACCAACATTGGTTTTCTAAGATTATAAGTTTATTTTTCTTTTTTTGATTTTCTTCTCTTTTTGGTATTGTATAAGATCGTAATGATTATGAACAGAGGAAATAGTTGTATTAAAGGGAAAAATATAAAATAACCAAAAACCAAGAATTGGTATTATCTTAAATTATTGCAACCACTTTGGTCAATTTCAGAGTAGAACAATGTCATCTCTAATTCTCTATCTCCTTAATTGAAATTTACAAAATAAAATAACAGTATTGATTTGTATATATATCACATATTGTGGTTGCAACTTGCAAGTCACCACCAACAAATTAATAATTTCTGCAAGGATTTGATGGAGACATGTTGCTCATATAGCAAACAAAAGTATACTTGCTATGGAGCACATAAATACAAAATAGTGCAATTAATACATATATATAGTAGAGCAAGACAGATCATGCATGCTTATCTATGTGCCTCAGATTGGTTGCTTATGTTCAAAATAAAGTATGACAGGAAGAAATGGAAAGAACACTGTTTGATTATTGGTCATTGTCATAATCATTCATTTTTTGTGCTATTGCACCAATTTAAATTGCTCCCCTTTTTCCTGAGATGTACCTATGCCTGGCAAAGTTTGGATCCAATATCTTTTCTTAAATTGACGGTCCTGAAACATACCAAAATCATACTTTTGTATAAAATTGTATTGGGAGAGGGAGACTACCTATTAATCTGTATAAAACACTATATACTTTTTTTTTAAAGATAACAGTACATACTTAGCAATTTGTTTTATTAATTGTAATTTATGTAATTAATTTTAAAAAAATTATCGAAATGTCAAAATAAGTATGTCAAAATGTTAAAAAAAAATGCGTTATCTCTTGGACTGCAAAAGGTCAAGCTCGAACAAGCTGATCCTATCGAGTTCAAATTAATTCAAACTCAATTCAAACTCGAGCTCCACAAAAGAGATAACACATTAAAACAATTTTTTTCTCCTAAATTACAATATAAAGCATGCATATTCAATAAAAAGTACAGGATCTCAAAATAAAGTTAAAATTAGTATAAAGAGAAAATACACAATCTCTCAGCATTTAATATTGTAAATTGTTCTCTTAAAATAGCATTGTCCTAAAATAACACATCGATCTTCTTTTTTCTTTTCTTTTTAAAAAAAAAACTTGACAGTGACTACTAAAGATGTATTAATAGAGTTGATTATAACCACATGCTCTAATTTATTACACAAATTATGTTTAAGCAGTACTTATTTTCTAATTCACTACAGCTCTTGATATATGTTGTTTCCTCTTTTTGCAACATCTCAGCCGCAACCTTGCATCCTCATGTGCTCTACTTGTTAGAACAGCCATGAATAATACAATCCAGATCTGCCTTAATTTGGTTCCCTTGACTGCTGTAGTATTGTATCCTTGACGCCTCTAAAGTATTTTAATTTGTACTATGCTCATGCTCTGCATCAGAACTCCAACATGTGCCCAAACCTCTCTAGCATTGACACACTAGAAAAAAAAAAAAAAGGTGATACGATGTTTCTAAAGTATTCACAGTTTATGTCTCTTTTGTAGTTTTTTGCGGGTTAAAATTCAATCCTCCAACAGAAAATGTAGAGAACATCTTAACATCGACCTATTTTAAATTGAGTTTGAGCGAGTTAACAAAAATAATTTTGAGTTTTATTGAGTTCAAGCTAACTAAAAGTCTAATCAAACGAGTCAAGCTCTAGCTAGATTTGAATCGATCTTAATTGAGCTATATAAATGGTAGCCAACACAACAGAAATTAAATTAAATCCAATGAGACTATACTTTTCCAGCAACAACAAAATGTGATAAAGAATAATACAACAGATAATTAACTCACAATTATCTCCCTCAACGGGTCCTCATGTAATTAATTGCATATCTAGAAAATTCAGATAAAATAAATAAAATAATAGGGCTGGAATCTTCTTTGACCCACATTGTGTGCAATATCTTGTCTTAAAAGGTTTTCCTAAAATCAGATTTTTTTTTTTTTATATATATTTATATGGGGTTGATGGTGGCCATCTGCCAAATTAAATTATATAACAAAACATTTCCCAATTGAATTCAATTAATAAGTTAAAAATATCACTTTAATTTTATTTTTATATGAATTAATATGTTAAAAAATTAATACCATAAATTATCTAAATGAATATATATTTTTTTAAATAAGCTATTGATATCAACAAAAATAAAATTAAATATCGTAATATCTTAATATTTTACATGTACATTTTAAATTATATGTAAGGGGTTTTGTTTTAAATTTTTAAATTATCAATGTTTTTATACATGAAAACATAACTAAGGCATAAAATATCGAGATATTTTATCCCTCCTTTTATTACATTCCTTAAAATTCACGCTCCTGTTCCACATTGCTCCGAATAATATGAAGCTTAATAAAGTAAGAAATTGATCTTTCTCTAAAACATGCAATTATATTCCACCAACAATTGTCTCTATTCAAAATCATGATGATGGCCCTCCCAAAGTCGGGTCCGGATCCCCTAACAGCCTGTTTGGACGGAGAGTAGAGGAAGGAATGAAAAGTAAAGAATAGAATGGAATGGAATGGAATAGAATAGAAAGGAAGATTAATAGATTTAACTTTTTCATGTTTTGATGATTAATGGGAGAAAATAAATTTAACTTTCATTTCTATCTTATTTCTTGTTTGATTGATTAAAATTTAGGAGGTTAATGAGAAATTATGTGATTGTTGTAGGTTTGAGAAAAAATATTGTATGAGAATTATAAATATAAGATATAGAGTTAGGCATTGGTGTCATTTTTTCTAAAAATATTTGTAACAAAATTTATTTCCATCCGTTACACTCTTATTCGAGAGGAAAACTGATTCTATTAATTATAATGATATAAGATTAAACCTTTCACCTCCAACATAATTTTATCAACCAAACACGATTTAACAGAAAGTTAAAACACTCTAATTTGAGAGGAAAACTGATTCTATTAATTATAATGATATAAGGTTAAACCTTTCACCTCCAACATAATTTTATCAACCAAACACGATTTAACAGAAAGTTTTTGTTTCTTTCCATTCCCTCCCTCCCTCTACTCTCCATCCAAACAAGATGTAAAGTAACCCAATTTTTGGGTTTTGGATCGGGACTGTCCGATTCGAATCCGTCGCTTGAAATCGTCTCAAAATTCGGATTCATTAATCAAGATGTGTGTGCTTCACTTCAAATAAATTATTGCAAATTCGAATCGGACAGTGCAAAATCTAAAAATTGAGTTACTTCACTGGATTTGAATTCCCCAAAGTCTTGGTGAACAAAACAAAAGGACTTTTTATTCTTATGACCCTTAAAAACTTAATAAATAAACAATGCAATTAAACTATATATCTAATATATAATATTATATATCCAGCTAGCATATGTTCACCTTGCACTATGTGTGGTGTGTGTGTGTATAGCTAATGCACTAATGCATACCTCATGACAAATACATATAATGCAAAATATATAATATATAATGTACATACATATTCAATGTATTTCTATATATATTTTCTAGCTAGCCACGATATGTTCATTATAACCTAGCATCCATTACTGGGATATTTAAATTATTTAAATTATGTTATCGTTGACATTTATAAGGTAACTTGCATTGCACATCATGTTCTGTTCTCTGGCACTTGAGAGCAGACCCAGTAATTATTGTTCTTTGTTAGGTGCATCGATCTATGGTGCAAGAGAGGGTCCCTTGGATCAAGAGGTGAAAAAAGAAATAGTTGGTGTTAGGTGGTTAAGCTAACACCAATTGGAATGGCCTTTAATTACTAGACTTTAATTTGAATGAGAAATATTATGTAAGTAATGTGTATAAAATTGTTAGTCTTGGACTAGACTTTGTATTATTAAAATTAGCTTTGGATTAGAGTTTGCAAGATAAAAAATTGTTAGTCTTGAGCAGAAAAAAAAAAAAAAGCCTTGGACTAGACTTTGCATGATAAAAATTGTTATTCTTGAACAGAAAAAAAAAAAAAATTAGCCTTGAACTAGACTTTATATGATAAAAATTGTTAGTATCATCATTAGATTAGATAAAGAATCATGTTTTAATCTAGTGTACAAAAGGTTCTAAATAGCACGCTATAGCGTTTTCAGATCATAAAAGTTATGATGTTATCAGCACTATCAACGCTATAGCGCGCTATTCCGCACTATACCGGCTCTATTTGAGAATAGCGCTATTTTTTTAGTCAGTTCACTATGACACGATAAACACTATTTAAACCTTTGACAAAAATACATGTTCTCTAATGTAGAAGATTATGAATTCGAAATTTGAATAAGAAAAATTATTTATTGTAATAACAGAAACTGGAAGAGTAATGGATGGCTTGACTTCCAACCCTCTCATTCAAAAAAAAAATATTATTATATTAATGCATGTGTAAGATAAAAACATTTGGCATATACACGCACATAACAAATATGGGTTTAACTGGGATCATTTGATATTTTTGACGATGGAAATGATCCATTGGTAACTTATCATGTATAAATTTGTAGATTTTCCAAAATTAAAAACAATTCATATACTATATATTGTCTTTAATTACTGAAAGTATATAATTCCTGCATGATATATTTGAATAAGAAGGGTTTAAATGTGCTCACTATTTTTAAAAGAAAGATCAAATGCTAAAGATTTTAACCAATCAAAATATTAATGGTATAATTACAACATCAATTGTATTGAGATAAAACTACTAATTTAGCAAACTTATTTATTTAATAACTGAAGTCTTAAATTATATTAATTTTGTAATATTTTAATATTGTTAATTAAATTTAGCAATTTTTATATGCATCAATAATTTTTAACATCCCTTAATTATTATAAATGATATTGCACTATATAGTAGATTTTTCAGTCTCCAATTTTAATTTTCTAATAATTCCTCCCCAACATAAATTATATTCCACAAAAGATGGCAATGAAGCTTCTTTTTCCTCCCACAAAAGAAAGGAAGGATGTCTCTAGTCTTCCCCCATACTATATATATAAATTAATTAAAGAAACAAAAGATGTTTATCAGCTAAATTAATTATTGCATCTACCTATTAGCACTGTCCAGGTTAAACATAAGGTGGTGGAGATAATCCACTGTTAGATACGCATGCGAATATAAGATCCTAGGAACTTCATAGTGGCTCAGGCTATATATAGATAGATTAATTATATCTATATATTAAAAGTTCAGCTTAATTATCTCCATTTCTATCAGTTATGGAGAAAACCCTGAATCCCCCATCTCAGATATATATATATATATAGATATGTCAAGTGTATATATGTATTTCCTCAACAATTAATATGAAACAAAATAAATGGATTATATTAATAAAATTAAAACAATGAGTAATTGTAGAGTTGTTTGTACAAAGAATAAATGCAATTATACAAACTGAGAGAAGTTCTTTCACTAAACTTGGATATTGATTATAATTAGGATGGCAAAACAATCTATACATATCAGTCATCAATAGATTCAGCATCAACACAAACCTGAGGTATTCCTCAAATTCAGTCAATTCAAGATCTTCGTTTTTAATAGCCACAAGTATTTTCATTTATACTCTTGCTAGATTTTTGTTAAATTCCTTTTTTTTTGTCTACCAACATGAGTATACTCTTGTAACAAATTTGATTCAATTTTGATCAATTAAACAATAAATATAGCAAGTATATATTGCACAAGTTATGAAGTATTTTAGTTTAATAACATATATTTATATACAACATAAATTAATATAGGAAATGTAATAATTGAGGCTTATAATTCAATAGTTCAATAGGAATGGAGAGGAATGAAAATTGTGGAATCCAACAAAAGGAAGGATCCAGAACAGTGAACAAATGTAATTGAACTTCTTACCTAAATCTTGAAAGAAATCCAAATTAAGACCCAAAAAGGCCTATTGCTTATTTGATCAATTAGTTCAAAAGCACCCCATCAGCGGCGCTTATGCCCATGTAATAATGGCATTACACATGCAATTAAAAGATCTAAAGCAATGAAGTACAGAGACAGCTGCTCTTTTTGTTGGCTGGTTAACTTTTAACCTTATTGGTCCAAACGTAAATTACTATAACTTGTTTTTTATTTTATTATTTTGGTATACATTACTATAACTTTGTTAACTTGTTAGTTATTACTGTTCCGACAAACACATTCACATTTTAATGTTGTTATGTTACAAGATATCTGTAAGTATATAAGAAAAAATGGAGCCCAATTACTGTTTTTTGTGTTACTTTCATAGCGCATTTATTTATTTGTTTTTAATGGTTTTGCTCGCTTGGAAAAAAATTGTCCACATTTAATCCACATGCCTAAAAGTGGTTGAATTTCAAGATCTAAAATGCATATCAAGTCATCAACCATTTTTAATTATTAGATCAGTACGTTATGTATTATTTCCAGATTTAATTATATATGACTGAAAAAACCATTTAACCTTTTTACAAATAAATATTCTTGATTAGTGAGATACAGTGTTGTAAAAAATGGCCATTTAGTCCGATTAATCGGCCAATTAGTCGTTGGCGATGATCAAACCGTCATAGATTTTTTCAACTAATCGCCTATTATTTCCGATTATGGTTTATTATTCCCGATTATGTCCGATTAATCGTTTGGCGGTATCTTGTCCATCCAAAAGTGCATACCGTTATTTACAACAATGGTGAGATATTCCTAATTCAATGTGCGAAATTAATTATTTATCTATTGATGTACATTTTTTTTACATTATATTATACTTTATAGTATTTATCTCAATTTAACAATTACTTTTTATAATACATATTTTCATTTAATAATGCAACATATTTTCACGTCAAGATTTGTGTTTCCAGTTTAGGACATTCGAGTTGCATCGAGATTCGTACGTCCGGTTTAGCATTTTATAAATTTAATTGTATGCACGAAGCGATGTGGATCAAAAGCTGGAGATGGAATATCAGACCAAATTTTGATTTGATGTTCATAGAAACACCTTGCTCCTGTAATTTTAATAATGTTTATCCACCCTTAAGATCTTGTTTAATTAGTACCTCTTGCATAGTAAAAACAGAGTGTGCATAGAGCAATAACAGTTTTATTTTCGACAAAATTATTTAGTTGAAGTTTGTTACTTAGTCATGGCTTAAATTATCCATGTTTGATTAGAGTTTATTTCTTTAAGTCATCATTAAATTATTTATAGATTTTACAAATCAGTCCCTGGCAGAACATAACACGTACCAGTATCACATCCATAGTTGATTCCAACCTGGTACTACCTCTCAACAGACTAAAATCAGGATTTCTATTTATTTACAACTGATTTTTGCAAATGTATAATTATTGTTTTGATAGAATGTGCAAAAACTCACAAGGAGCACTGGAACCGGTTCTCAACAGCAGATTTTTTTTTTTTTTTCACTTTGGTATGTCTTTGTTAAACTGTTAAAAGTTGAACTTCTACCGAGTTATTTTTTGTTTTGGGATTTGTTTTAGTACAAAGATGATGTGATTTCAGCCGTCTGATTAAGTGAAATTAAGTTCCTTTGATTCGGTGAAACACGGGCCGGCCAAGAGCCCACTATGACAAAATGGTTTCACGGATATCTTTGTTCATCACCATTTATTTTTATCAAGATAATATGTGGACTAAAATAATTAATGTTTTGAAAAGATAGAGATCTTGTGACTAAAACCAATGACAATTTCTCATGGTAAGTTAATTTTATAATGAGGAGGGATCGGATGACACCGTTTTTTGGTGACATTAAATAACACTGTGTATTTTCAAAGTTCAAACAGTCAATCCAAACCGTTCAACTTGATGGATATCTTAAAATATGCTTGTAGATCAAATTTTATATTTTTCTAAATTTTTTTACTATTTATTAAGATGAGTACAAAAATTCAACGGTCTGAATATAGCGATTTTGTTAATTACTTAATAAATAGTAAAAAAATTTCAAAAAATGTAAAATTTGATCTGCAAGCACATTTTAACATATCCATCAAGTTGAACGGTTTGGATCGACTATTTGAACTTTGAAAACTTTAAAAATACACGATGTTATCCTATGTCACCAAAAAACAGTGTCATCTGATCCCTCCTCTTTTATAATATATAAATTGACTTTAAATGACAATTTTTTAATTGCTGAAACTGATTTAATTTACAAATAATATGTTAATATATAAAAAAATTAATTTTTTAAAATTAATTTAGTATAAAGTCAATCGGTCAAAAATGATGAAAATTAACGCATTAAAATTAACTTATAAAAAAATAAAAAATTACTGTGTGACTTTATACTAAATTAAAAGTTTAACATGTGAACGTATCACTCATGAAGTATCAGTTTCAACAGCTTGAATTTATTATTTTAACTTTAAAGTCAATCCGATAAATTTTGAAACCAAGCTCATAAAAAAAATTGGTCAACTTAAGAACATCCAGTTCTACTCAATGTTTTATTGTTATAGTTCGTGTTTTTTATAATAATCGCTAAAAGCAGGAACTAACAACAAATATGAAAAGTTAATTACACTGCATATATATTTGGAAACTACGAGCTTGTCTTCTACACAAAGTTAACACAACTACACAAGAATTTTAAGTGTCAATATGGAAATATTTTTACCTTAAATATTTAGAGATCACTAACTGAACTAAGTGCCCAATCAAATTTAATGAAATTCCAACATAAATTGAATGAAGTATAGGAAAAGCTTCTAAAATATTGTTGTCAAATTTGCAAATCAATTTAAGAACAATTATGAACTACAACATTATTTTATAAGCATGTGTAAATCTAATCTAAGAAAATAAAAAATTGCACTAAATAACAAAAAAACTACTTTATTATTAATATAGGCGAACTAATATTTTGTTGGAACATATATACTATAATTTAAAAATAATAATAATAATTGCAATTTAGTTATTTTTTAAGAAATATGCGAGGGAAAATAAAAATCTATATGATCACATATAACTGCAGGGACTATTTTTGCAAGCATTGATTCTATAAAAGAAGACTATCGTCACTAATTTTTCTTACATTATTAATTTAACTGATACTATTTTCATGGTGAAGTCTGAAAAATAAATCTAATATATATTATATCAGCATTCCTTAGTAGTCGCTACCAAGTTTTCAAAAATATATATATACTATACCAGCACACCTGACTTCCTCAAATGCCTAATTTTTTCCACCGCAAACTCACAAATATGAAGACAGTGAGAAATAATTTCTCAATCAAATTGATTTGCTTAAAATGCAATCAAGAAATTAAATAACCTCAAAGTGAAATTTTAAATTTTAAAAAATACATGAGCAAGCAAAAAAATTCAAATTATAAATATCAAATATGTAGAATGAATGGCATAATTTTCCCACTATAAATTTCAAAAAATCAAGACTCTTCATCTGATAGTGACGAATACAATGAAACTATGGAATTAGAGATCTACAAACGAAATGTATTAGACAAGCATGCCAGATCAGACCACTCAGAATCTAAATTTATGTTTAAAAAAAGAAATGGATCATAACTTCTTCTTTTTTTTTTGTTAGAGTTGTCGGCAATGCTGTTAGACTGTACTAATAAGAAAAATATTTACAGGTAAATGTGAATGAGGATTCTAAATAGTACACTATAGTACTGCTATAGTATTTTTAAACTATAAAAGCTATAGCGTTATTGACGCCATAGCACACTATAGCACACTATAGTAGTGCTATATAGGCATAGCGTTATTTTTTTAACCGTTTTGCTATGACGCGGTAAACATTATTTAAATCTTTGTTGTGAATCATTACTAATACTTGAGGATAATATTTCTTGTTTAGACTTTTAATTTACATAACAACCTCTTATTTGTTAAGTCAAGTTTAAGTCGTAGCACTTTATTTTACTTCTCATATAACTCTTTGATCACGATTATTTTAGGTTTGTTATAAGAGAGTTCAAATGTTTTTGTCATGCCTTTATTTTTAATTTTCTAATAACATACATTTTAAAAATTATTAATAAAAAAAACCATTAGATGTGGTTTATATTATTTTCTCTACATGTACATTAAAAAAAATCACTTTTTGACTTTTATTTTTATGTAAATCATAGGTTAAAAAATTTATATCTAGAATTTATCCATATCAATATATTTTTGCAAGCTCTTGATATTTATTAAAACAAAACTAAAAATGTCGTAATTTTTTTTTATATGTGCATAGAAAAAAATATAGATCAAATCTATCAGTTTTGCTTTGATATTTGAGTTTTAAATTTTAATTTATTAACAATTAAAAAATTAAGACATAATAGAGACACAAAAGATGGAGGCATTTAAATTCTCGTCTTGGTTGTTTTAATTTGGTTTATTATAATTTTGAGTCCTTTATAATTTTGAATGATTTGTTATTATTTTTATTATTTTGAGGTAACAAAGTGCTCGAGAATATTAAAAAAAAAGAGTTTGATGTATAATGCTTGGGCGATCTTTATCAATAACCAAAAAAGTTGGATTGGATTTGTTATTCTGTGTTGCTCTCTGTGCGACATTTGTATTTAAGCGCACTATGTACTGTATGTAGTATGTATTTGCTTTCATGCTCGCTTCATCAAATTTCGTATGAATAATTTTTTTTTATATATATATTAATCCTATCTCTATCTCTGTAACTCATAGCGTAGTGGGTCGTTATTGAACTTAATACAAGTCTGTTACACGCAATCTAATATGAAAATTAACTATAGGAGATCAAGCTAGCGAAAGAGAGATCTCATATTTTGTGTGACTTTTTGGAATATCCCAACCGTTCAAGTACGCTCTGCACGAAGCTCAAAGCTCACACAATTCTGGCCCCCCCGAACAGGCAGGACACGTTGGTCACGCAAAATATAAGATACCTCAGAGGATGGATACACACCAAGGTGGTGGGTCGCCGAAATTTTTATTCACATAAAAATGAAAAAAAAAGTTAAAAATAAAAAAATAAAAAATATTGTGTGAAAAATTCAAAAATGAAAAGACAGGCGCCACGAGACATCTCAAACTAAAAAAAAAAACACAAAAAATTACTCATAAGATGCCATGATCCATTCAAACCAGCAAAAAAAAAAAGAAAAAAAAAAAGAAAGAAAGAAAAAATTAGATGATCCATCCATGCCCACAAATTTAATTGAAGGGGTGATAGACATTATAGACTTACAATGATAGACAATGATATATTATAGACTTAATTATAGTAGAGTTGAGGGTCACTGCTTTGCCTCTGTGAAAGAGTAAGAGGAAATTGGGTAATTTCAAAATCCTAGCAGCCGTCGTTGCTTTGTCTCCCCACTTTTTTTTTTCTAGTTTGTTCCTCTCATTCTTCTAGATTTCACTTCTAACATAGCTTCTCCCTTCTCTCGGTTCTATTTTCTTGAGCGGAGAGAAAATAAGAGAGAGGAGAGGAACCGAAGCCGAGAGTGCGGTATCGTCGGAGTTCGGAGTATTGAATCTTTACGTCATCTCGATCAAAGCACGGGTGAGTAGATTCGGACGTCAAAGCGCTGCAGTTGTCGGAAGAGCGGATCCGGTCGTAGCGAGCGATAGAGTTTAAGGTAATAGAGTAATTATGAATGTATATAAGTGATTAGAATATTAGAGTTATTTTGAGTAATTTGAATAATTTTGTAAGAATAAAATATTATATTTTGTATTGGAGAGTCATTTGACTCATTGTAAGTTCGTTTTTCTTATCAATAAAATTGTTAGTTGACATTTAAAGCCACTAATTTTCAAAAAAAATTGCTAAATGTTGACTAATGCAGTATTGATAAATTGAATCCGCTGAGGGATCCACGGTTAAAGTATTAACGTAGAGTTAATTTTTTCACTGACCCACTCCTCCATCTAAATGCATTTATTGTAGTTAATGATTACACATAACATGATCATTTGTGTTATTTACGTGACTTCATTATTATTTACTATTTTAGTTACATTATATTATACCAAAAAAAAAGATAATTACAGTAACGAAAAGTGTTACGTTATAAAATAATTTGTATGAACACATTCATTACTTTTTTGAATAAAAATTTGAAGTGAAGTAATTTAACTATTTAATATATATAACTTATTCGCACATTTTTTGAAAGAGTATCATAACACGTGTATGACATTTAATGTGCCACTTTTAAATATCAAAACAGTATCGTGCACACGTGTAGGATGCTTTTTGTTTGGCCTTAAATATTAAATATTGATGACTATCAATTTGATACTTATCAAATAGAGTAATAGACCTTCAATTATATCATCCACAAGTTTTAAGATCTTTAATTATTTAGAGATCTTAGGTAATGTCAAATATTTTTTAATCATATATAAATAATTATCTATATATTAGATATGGTTTTATTAATTTCTTCTATAAAACTTTTGGGAATCATAAATATGGACAATAATTTGCATGACCATCCTATTTAGAATTTTAGATTAGATTATTTGATGGTCTTGCTTTATTCATATATATATTAAAAAAAAAGAAACTTTATATTTTTTAGATTTGCATATTCTACACTATTTGATATGATTAAGAGATTGGTTTTTGTTCAAAGGACTTGGACTTATTGAAACTCGGACCCAAATCATCAAATTTAATAAGTTTAGACAACCCTATAAATCTAAGTCATTGAATAAAATTTTGTTCAAAACTATTTGATGCGTCCTGATTGTTTGACATTAATTGATCATGCCAGTGTCAAAATCTTCTCCAAATATGTCTAGAAACCCTTCAATTATATTTGATTCCAATTTTCCAGTCAAAAGAGTTGCACAGGTTCACACTACTTGCTTCTCCACAGAATCCAGGTCAGGCCGTATCACCTAAGGCTTTGACCATTTGTCTAATTTGTGGTTTTTCTTTCAAACCCAAGCTTTTCTGTTTCTGGTCAAAAACATACAAACTATTTTAACAAAACCCCCACATAATTGACTTGAAATTGCTGAAGTAACCTTGGCCGTTATAGTTTTTATGATGTGTAAAAAAAAATTATATACATCATTTACATATGCAGACCTACAAAGTACTTATTCACAGATCCACCCTATGACATGCATTTGACAATAAATATATGCTCCTTATAAAGTTGTAAAATTCATGTGTAATTTTTTCTATCTTTAATACAATTTCATAATTAATTTTTATAACTTGCCGAATATTATTTTCTTATTAAATTCAGTCTGCTGTAGTAAATTTTTAATTCCGCTCCTGCTCTTACTTTCAAAAAAATTAAACTTATTCATTGTAACTCGCATGTCAAACACTAGTAAAACATGCAATCTACAAATAAATTATTAACAAAAGTACACACAAAATACGAGCTTTTATGTTAAGAAACCATGAACAAAAGCAGAGGGGCATATCTGGAAATTAGGAAGTTTCTGGGCCTTATAAGAGAAATGTTAATAAACGTAAACGTTGGTTCCAATTGACTATTTCGGCCCTCCATTTATTACCCATTTTCCATTTTTTTAAATTGATTGACTGAAAACAAAAAGTACATAGGTCTGTATTATATTACATAACTATCTGCCATTTATGTTCTTCTGTTGCCATCTTATACCAAAGTATATATATATCTCACGCTTTCATTTCGTCTCTCACCACTAGAACTTAAAAAGGTACAAAAACTAAAACTTTGCTATAACTTCTAGCTTGATTGCACATAAAATTCTTTATAGTTTTTCTACTTTCTGTTTAATTGCACATAAACCAGATTGCAATCGGAAGATTTATTAATCTTGTCCAGCTCTCCTTAAAATATGTTGAACATTCCAAAAATAATAATAACAATATTGTTCATGATTTCTTTTCTATGAAACATATCAGGAGTATGGTTCGACCTTGTGATAACAAAGGAGAAGAGGCACCGACACCTCCGCCGGAGCTGAGAGAATACCGCATTCAGATTCCATCTCTAAACAAGAGATTGGTCGAGAAAAAGAGCCAGAGGCGGCGGCTCTTGGATTTCCTCAGAGCAAGTCCTTCAATGGAGTGGTTCAAGAAGCTCAGGTAATTCTGTGACCGGTTTTTTAATATTTTGTTACACCTCTAGACCACCGGAGTGGTTCAAGTCCTTCAATGATTTCCTCCCCTCTCCTCTTTGGGATATGGGAGCGGGTTTTGTAAGATTATTATCAGATTGAGTTTGGTTACATGTCTGCATCACGATTCGTGCATACCATTAAAATTATAAACTGCTAAATCGAATGCACAAATATTGACGTAGATCAGACAGTCCAGACTGATCATCGGATCGAATTGACCCCATTGTTGAACACACACACATGTGTGTGTGTGTTACACCATTTTTACCTTTGATGTTCTGTTTTTTTTTTGTTATATATTAGAGACCAAATAATTTCTATCTGCTGTTGAAATTAATTAATCTATAACTAATCTTGAAAAATCACAGATTTAGCTCCCCTTTGAAAATATTCCGGCAGAAGATCAACGAAAGAGAAGAAATATCAATCTCGGTGCCATCACCAGTCGGCATCCGCCGGCATTTTCACATCCATTTCAGAAGAAAGATCAACTGGAATTCCTTCTTTGGAATCCTCAAGGAATGGTGTGAGAATCCAATGAACATCGCCCTTTTCCTCTGGTTGTTGTGCGTAGCCGTGTCGGGATCAATGCAGATCTTGCTTCTGTTAGGGGTACTAAACAACACATTTCCTACGAGGGATTCGAGAAACTATTGGATCGAGATAAACAACCAGGTTTTAAACGCACTCTTTACGCTTATGAGTGTGTACCAACATCCTAGCTTGTTTCACCATCTCGTCCTCCTTTTTCGGTGGGGTACGGAGGATGTGATTGAGCTGAGAAAGTTCTATTGCAAAAACGGGTCTTACCGGCCGCATGAGTGGGCCCACATTGCAGTAGTTGTATTCCTTCTTCATATCACTTGCTCTTGCCAATACATGTTGTGTGGCCTCTATTGGGGGTATTCAAGGGAGCAGCGACCTGAATGGGCCGAAAATATGTTCTTCATACTCGGCACTGCTGTACCAGTAATTGCTGCTGTGTACACAATCTGTAGCCCTTTAGGAAAAGAGTATGAATTGGATACCGACGAAGATTCAAAAAATGGTGATGCAAGTAATAAAATAGAGAGAGTTTCCAAGAGTTTATTTCCGAACCGAGTGATTGTGAGCAAGCCGGAGTGGGTTGGAGGGTTGTTTAATTGCGGGGATGATCCAACGGTCGGATTTCTATCTTGCTTTTGTACATTTTGCGTGTTCGGTTGGAACATGGAGAGGCTTGGATTCGGTAACATGTATGTTCATATCATAACCTTTCTTCTTCTGTGTATAGCTCCATTTTGGATATTTAGCATCTCAGCAATGCACATTCACAACCATGTCATAGATGATATAATCGGTGTAGTGGGTGTATTATTGTGTGCTTTCGGGTTGTTGTATGGCGGGTATTGGAGAATTCAAATGAGGAAGAAGTTCAAACTACCGGGTAATACCATTTGTTGCGGTTCCGCTTCCATTACCGATTACTTCAAATGGATGTTTTGTTGGGGTTGTGCTTTGGCTCAAGAGGTGAGAACTGGTAATTTTTATGATGTAGAAGATGACAGTTTTTACAGAAAGATGGCGGAAGAAAATTGCGAGGATCTAATTGAAAATGTGCCGGTTGAATCTGAGACATCTGATTTAATTGGAAAAGGAGAAGAGATATCAGATGTTATGGATGCACCAATTCAGCCATTGATAAAAACAAAAAATGGAAACTGTGGTGATGCTACAACAAGAGAAAAGGATGTTGAAGATGACATTAATTAAAGTGTACTTAGAATATATATTTTTTTTTTTTGCTTGCGCCACACCTTGTTAATTATGTGATTTTTTGTGTGCATATTTTGGTTGCGTTATGATTCCAAATTATTACAACAGCAAAGATAAAAGATCTTGCATTCGAGTTCTTTTTTTTTTTAATTGGAAGTTGTACATTTACAAGATTAGCACTATAATATTTCATAAAAAATTCGGAAGTAAATAATTATATAATAGCTTATAAGAATTAGTTGCTAACTATTGACATAAATTTAGTAAAATGTACCAAGGAATTATAAATTTTAATAGAAGATAAATTGTGTTTAGTTGTGGTTGAATAATTGACTCTAAAGATTATTTATGGGATTGATATTAAAGTTATATATTAGATTTCAAAACAGATTTTCGAACACCAAAACTTATTTAATTTTAATATTGAGTTGGCTAGTATAATATCAGTGTCATTTCAGCCTATATAACACCAACTCCAAAATCTATCAAATCAACTTCAAACAGTGAATCCAAACCGTTAAAACCGATTTACTTCATCAGTTGTGTGTTTATATGCAAAATTTTTAATTTTTTGAATTTATTTAGTATCAAGTCAAGAAGTCAAATGTATTAGTTTTTAAGTTAATTTTAATACATTCATTTTTTAACATTTTTACTGCCTGATTTAATACTAAAATAACTCAAAAATATTTTTTTTTTGCATTTAAACGTATTACTCATAAAGTAAATCGGTTTGAATTAGTCATTTGAAATCTATTCAATTAATTTTAAAGTTAGTATCATATGATACCGATGTTATATTAGCCAGACTCTTTAATAATTATATATATTCATGTCCGTATGCAATTTTAAATAAAAACCGGACTTATATCCGGATATGCTAAAAAAAATATTCATGTATGTATTTTTTTTTCAACATTTGTGCTCGATTGTATGTATCTGAGAATTTCCTGATATGAATTCAGTTACTAACTTTTAAAATCTTGTATTTGCATCCTTAAATTGACCACAGAAAAGGCACAAACTAGCCTTCGCTCTCAATATGAATAGGTCAAGATTACATATTAGTCAAGACGAAAGTAAAATTAAAATGGGTGCAAAACCGTATTTTAATTCATTTTTAATTTCATGTTCATCAAAATTATAAGCACATATAAGTTCAAAATAATTTTTTTTTTAACTTTAATATTTACTTTATGGAAGTATTGAATGCATGGCAAGACAAATATGTTTTGTTGCATGTGTCAAATTTCATATAAATGCAACGGCAATGACGCAATTGTGTAAAAATGTCCACTGAACTTGTAAAATGCTCCAACCGTTCAATCCACCTCCATTGACTTTTTCCACTTTTGACCTTTCATTTCCTCTTGACTTATCTCTTCCATTTTCCTAAAAAAAAAAATCAAACAAACAAGAAAAAATTATAATCAATGCTGATCAAAATATGATTGAACCATATTACTTAGATAAGTGAAATATTTTAATTAATAAATACCCTTAAAATATTTTAACCATAATAACCCTCTACATAAAAACAATTTACCCCAAACTAATATTAGGTACATAATTTTTTATTTGTTGAACTAGTATATATAGTATATACCAACATTTACTATAATTTGTTACTATTTTATACACGTATATTATATAAATTTGTACTTTTTTTTTCACCCTTTTTGTCTTCATACGGCACTAATATCCAATATTACTAAATTGCCACCAAAGTTGCCGAACTTGACACTTCGACAGTACACCATAATAGACTGATCAAAGTAGAAATTTTTGGAGTATCTCACAGGGTATTAAGTGTAGCCACAAAACACCCCTTTGACAATAGCAATATATACATATATACATACATTGATCAAGATCAGATGTTTTAAACTTCCCAAAAATTTCAAAGGTTTAGGTTGCAATATCATCCACCATAATCTATCAGGTATAAAATTTTGCATACAGCTAACATTTTTTTTTTGTGGTGATTATTAAACAATAGATTGTTGCTATTGGGATTTAAGTGTGTTTAGACTTGTGTATAGGAGCAAACAACGGTTCCTTTCTTGTTGCTTTTCTTTTTCTTTTCTCTGTTTTGCAAACTGGAATATTGTATTTTTCTTTTTTTAGTCTAATTTTGTAATATTAAGTTTAAAGCTGAGATAGGTGTAGGTTACTAGTTCAACACATTGCATGTCACAGAGATGAATTCAGACAAAGAAAAGATAGAGATCACCCCAAAAACACCCCAACCGAGCAGTCCGAGATTGGCAACTCCAACCCAGCTCACACCAAATTCTCACCACCCTATCTGCCTCCCAATGGGTAAAGCTTGTCTTCTAAACCAAACTCAAAGCGATCATAAGAGATTGCTTGACTTTCTGAAAGCCCGGCCGTCAAAAGATTGGATAAACAGCTTGTGTGGCAAGTCAACATTATTCATAAAACGCATAAGCAGCTTTCGTGGGGTGAAGAAATCACCCAGCTTTGATTTACGCGTGCCATTTGTTAGAAAGATAAACTGGAAAGCTGTTATTACAGAGTGCAAGAATTGGTGCATGCATCCAATGAACATGGCACTTCTTGCGTGGTTCTTCTTTGTTGCGGCCGGTGTTCTGCTGCTCTTACTGCTCATGACAGGTGCACTTAATGGGATAATAACCAAGAGTTCACAGAGAAAGAGGTAATTAATTACTTGATTAAAACAATGTCAAAATACAGAAGTTTTCAGCAAATGAGCAATAGAAGATGTTATATTCATAATTAATTATATGGTCTTTTTTAATTTTTGCAGATGGATTGAGATAACAAATCAAATCTTAAATGCACTTTTCACCATAATATGTCTCTATCAGCATCCAAAACTGTGTCATCACTTGGTGCAAGTAATCAGGTGGCGCTCAACCGATGTAAGTGCACTGAGAAATGTATACTGTAAGAATGGAGGTTCTGCAGGGCCCAACGAGAGGGCTCATGTGGCGTTTGTTATGACACTTTTTCATATCACTTGCTTCGCACAATATGTATATTGTTCTCTATTCTGGTTTTTCTCTCTGAAAACAAGACCTGATTGGGCTGTAAACCTCTTCATGGGTATTGGCTTAGCCATGCCTATTATTGCGGGTTTATACATGATATATGGTCCACTTGGGAAGAAATACACCATGCCAGAACCTATAGACCTAGAGTGTCAGGTGCTAAAATCTGATCAAAATCTCGACTTGACCAGATCACCTGTATGGATTGGTGGTTTGTTCAATTTTTGGGATGATCTAACAGTTGCTTGTTTATCGCTCTTTTGCACTTGTTGCGTATTTGGATGGAATATGGAACGGCTAGGATTTGGAAACATGTATGTGCACATATTCACATTCTTGCTACTATGTATGGCGCCATTTTGGGTATTTAATGTTTCGGCATTGATGATCAATGACGAGGCATTGAGGTACGTGGTAGGAATTACAGGGATTTTGTTGTCATTTCTTGGTTTGTTATATGGAGGTTATTGGAGAACACAGATGAGAAAGAGATTTAGGCTACCCGGTAACCCATTTTGTTGCGGGTATGTGGGTTTGAGTGATTTTATTAGATGGTTGTTTTGTTCATCTTGTGCTTTGGCTCAAGAGGTGAGAACTGGGAACTTCTATCAAATTGAAGAGGGAGAATTGTGCATGAAAGAGAGAAAGGAAGAAGAAACGAAAGGGATGAAACCAGCATTGGCCCCTCTAGAGAGAGAAAGGAGCACAATTATGGTACCAGCAGCCCCGGTACTGATACATGTAGGTGAACATGTCATGTTAGAGAAGAGTTAATTCACTATTGGATACCAAATCAGAAATACTTTTGGGATTTTTCTTTATTAGCAGTAATATGTAGATTTTTCAAATTTCAATACATTGATAACAGTTTTAGTAAGTGCATGTAAATATTTTAGAAAGGAAATAGGAAATTATGTCCATCTGCATAGACACAGACAATGTTTCCTCTTCATCAATCAATTTTCTTTTCTTTTATTATTATTATTTTTTTTGAAGACTAATATGGGTCTAGCCCATATTTCATTCATGTATGGTCCATTACACAAATGATGTAATAGTGAAATAATAACCAAAATAGCTCAAAATATTTGAGCAACTAAATGAGTAAATGAAAAGTGAAGTACAGAGAACAAGTGAAAAAAATTGCATTGGGGTCCCTAAGAAAACATAAATTATTCTACAAGTTCCTTGGCATTTGATGAAGTGGCACATCCTACCAATGCTTCACCATCTTCGCTCCTTTTTTACCAGCAACTGTGTGCCAGTTTCAAACTGCATCTACCCGTACCCGTACCCGTACCAGTGGCATGTTTTTCGTACCAGTTTTGATAAAAAAAAAAACTGTCCTTGCCTGGTCCTCTTTGCTTTTTGATTGATGATACGACCGTCAATTGCCAAGTTGCTTTTCTTTTCTTTTATTATCTACATGTATTTGAAAGACTCCATTGTTTTGTTGCCACACTTTAGATTTGCTTCTTTATTCTGTATAATTGCATGTCAGACAGTTAAAACCAGTATTGTGTCCAAATTCATTGTTGTTATTATATTCCAAGAAAAAGGTCGAGTGCAATTGTTGTTAGCGAACTCATTCATGTCTCTATTTGTAGCGTACAAACGAAATAAGGCTGTGTTAACATCAAATACAATTGTTGTTAACTTCAAACTCAATGTTGTGTGGTTTGAACATCGAGTACATGCAATTGTTTTTAATTGAAATGAGATATCCCAGCAATTCACTATTCAACATTTCACATTTTTTGTAACAAAACTAAATAATATGTAAAAATTGTAATTTACATGGTGACTGCACATGCTTTCAATGCATATTGACTTCAACCACGCATGCATGCAAGCCATTGCTATTGTATAATAGCCGAAATTTTTATTAATGCTAAAAAAAAACTATGAAATTTATATTAAAAGCAAGCAGACTTTTTTCAGTGGATTCAAAGTTTCGTCCAACCTGGAGATAGAGAAATTAATTTAAATAAAAACTATGGAACTATTAAATTCAATTGTTCTAAAAAGATAAATATATTTATTTTATGAGTGTAAAGGGTAATGGATAATTGTGAATACGGATACATATATTTTTTATATTTGGTGGAATAATGGCAGATACGAATACGGATTATTTTATGAAGGTGAATATCTATATCTGTATTTGTAATTATCTGAATCTGAAATTCCTCTCAACCAACTCCAACTTTACTGTTCCGAATAGAAGTTGCTATATAATTATCCCATATTCATTTCAGTCTTGGTTGTGAAATAAATGATAATACAATTCAGTTTCCAATTTAATGTCTTTTTCGCTGGTGATGGTGCTACAATAACAATAGCACTATTTTCTTTCATTTTTACCTCTATTTCTCCACTCTCCATTCTTTTCCATTAAAGAGCTAACATCGTGAATGTAGTATGTTTTTAGTCTCTGTTAAATTGGTTTTGGTCATTGTTTGAAGACAACAATAAGGCACTATTTTGTATCTTAAAGTGTATAACTCAATTATCCGACAATTATTTGTTTTGTATCCGTATTCGTAGATTATTCGCTCTGTATCCGTATCCGTTTAAAGCGGATTTGATTTTAAATTTTGATATTTGTTTACTATCCATATCCGTATCCGCTCATTAAAAGACGAATAGATATGATATTAGCATTATTCGCTCCGAATCCGTATCCGCTCCGTTTACACCCTATTGTTCAATCAATGAGTATGGTAATAAAACATTTTGGGTTATTTTGGGCAAATAGAAAATACAAACCTTGATTAGCTTTTCAAAAGAAAATTGTAGCCCATTGGAAACTTTCAATGAGTTATTAATACACTCGGCCCAATTCAATTAGTTTTGTCCGATGAGAAGAAGAGACAGGCCGCTTGCAGTTGCAAATATCTCAAATCTAGGTAACAAGCTCGAGTTCTCTCGCAACACGCCTCATCTCTCGTCTCCCATTTTTGAAAACCCAACCCCCACGCGGAGGAAAATCTCTCCCCTCCCTCTCCCTCTACCTCTCCCTCTGTGTCTCTCGCATCAATTTTGAATGTAAAAGTTCTGAATTAAGAATCAGTTGTTCACAGTCACATACTACGAAGAAGGAGAAGAATCGGCGTAACTCGGACGGACGGTGAGTCGGAGCAATCAACCACCTTGCCAGCCGGTGTTTCTTCCCCTCTTCCACCCCTATTTGAGCGTTGTGTTTTTCGCCAAGAAGCTTTTGGCCACCCCCTTCACTCCGCCTCTGCTCAAATTCAATTCAGTAGTGTAAGATTTCAGTTAGGTTAATTTACAGCTATTTAGATGTGTTAGGATTTGGAATCTCCGCCCAACAAAAGGCGGGAGAGGTGTGGGGCACTTGCTGTCCAAGCTTAGATATATTTTATCTGATAATGTTATGTGATTTATGTAAATGAGCATCAAATACCATCTCAAAGAGATGTTTTTCTAATTCCTTGGTTAAATTAATTTTCACCCTCCTTTTATTTGATCAGGCATAGTTGGATGAGATAGAACTGCTTTTAAGTCAAAGGAGATTGCAATGTATGCGAGGGCACTGAATTGTAGAGGCCAGAGCTGGAACCTTCTATTGACCCGTTTCAGGTCACGGGTCATGTCTCAACACTACCCATGTGGCACCAGCACTTCTCGTGTCATTTCAGCCTTGAACCCACATATCCGTAGAAAATTCACATACTCACCTCAATCATGGCCAATCCAGCACCAAAACAAGCAGTACAATGCAGGGCTCTCACACATGTCACATAGACTGTACAGCTCGAAAGGTGATGGCAGCAGTGCTAGTGATGGAAAGCATGTGCCAGTTAAGGAAAATGGTGTTGATGGGGATAAAATAAGGGGTGTCAAAGAGGAGATACCAGTGGCCAGGGGATTTGCAAATGAACATGCAAGGCTTGGTGAAGAAGATCAGCAGGAGTGGTTAAACGGTGAAAGATATTTTATTGATTCCAAGAAGAAGGACTCACAGTTTCTAAGCAAGCGTCAGAGGTTTAAAAATGAATTTTTACGGAGGGTCATTCCTTGGGAAAATATCAATCTTTCTCTTGATAGTTTTCCATACTATCTCAAGTGAGCCTGTGTATATTTTTTAATTTCTACCTTATTTCCCATTTTCTTAAAAAGAAAACTTAGTAACTTGTGCTCTAATCTGTCTTTTTTGGCTTAGTGAGAATGCCAAGTGTCTACTGTTGGAGTGTGTGGCTTCGCATCTGAAGCACAAAAACTTTACCGCATTGTATGGGTCCCGCTTGGCCTCTTCTGGTGGAAGGATTTTGCTTCGTAGCTTTCCAGGTCACTTTTCCTTATTTTGAAAGAGCAATCTGCTTAAATATATTCCTTTATCCCCCACAAAGTTAATTTTGGCCATGCAACTCAGAATATCTATAAATACAGGAACGGAACTCTACAGGGAAAGATTGATAAAAGCTGTTGCTCGTGAATTGCAAGTTCCTTTGTTGATCCTCGACAGCAGTGTTTTAGCTCCATTTGTAAGACAAAAAAAATTAGCATCTTAAGCTCATAATATCAACTTATGTACCATTTGAAATATCAAGGTGATGAAACACACACATGCGCGCACATGATTGTCCAATCAATATACATTAATAAGCACAGATTAAGTACTGAGTATTAGCCTTACCAGCATGGTTCCTCAGTATTGTTTTAAACATTTATGTCTCTTGATTCATTTCATTGGAGCCAAAACTGTAATTCTTTTTTATTGAGGCTATGGTACTATGAATAGCACGGATTGGTCTGTACTACGGATCAATATTTTGTTTTCAAAGTCCAAATAGTTGATTTGAACCATTCAACATGATTTCCCTATGAAAAATGCACTTGTAGACCAAATTTTATATTTTGTAGATTTTTTTACTATATTTTAGATAGGCCAAAAATCACTAATTTTGAATGGTCTAGAATCTTTATATCAAGTAATTTTCTACCTATCTAAAATATTCTAAAAAATATAAAATTTGATCTACAAGTATATTTTTATATGGAGATCATGTTGAACGGTTCAGATTGATTGTTTGGACTTTGAAAATGAAGATATTGATTCATAGTATGGACCAATATGCGCTATTCATAGTATCATAGCCTCATTCATTCTTTTTCACCTTTTCTTGGAGCAGGATTTTGGGAAGGAATGCTTGTCAGAGGTCGAGACAGATGAAGATAATGAAGATTCTCAATCAGAGTCGGAGATGGAGGATGACAACACAAGCAACGAGGAGGACGACATGAGCGGCAGTGAGGCGAGATCCATTGAAAGTGAGCAGGATGATACCAATGGAGCAGCTGACGTTGTTGCTGCCCTCAGCAATCTTGTCGGCTTTGACGCCTTAGCCGGGGTATCTAATAATTCTCCAATTTGATCTGGGAACCCTTTATGAGATTGAAATTGGCCATGAGAATGTAGCCCAATGAGTCAGACTTCATTTTAGTAATGTGGCTGATGAGATTGATTTACTTATATCTGCTCTAGTATATTCGGTACAGAGTCTTTTGCAGAATTTTCTTTTTTAAGTTATTTTTCTTGATTTTGTGATAGAAGGTATCTGGTGAAGATGAGAGCACCGCGGCATCTGAGTTGTCAGAGACCACAGAATCCGAGTCAAAAAGTCCTCTTAAGAAAGGTATCTTTCTTTGTTTGCTTTCATGCCAACTTGCAGTTAAATCTTCAGGTGGCCAATTTTAGACGTGGACTTGTTAATTTTTTCAGGTGATAGGGTCAGGTATATGCACAGGTCAGAGCCTGATGAAGCTGATCAAAGGTATCTAGCTTACCTTATTAAATACAAATTATTAGATAAGTATGAAGGAGCAGCACAATATAGAGATTATGCAAGCACTGCATTGCACCTATTATGCATGGGCCCTGATTAGTAATGAATGTATTATCACATCACAGGATCACTTTCGGGAAAATACCTACTCTTGATGGATCAACGAATGCCTATACTTTTGTTAGTGTCAGGTGGGTTCATATGTCCTTATACTACATTAGGTCATGTTTTGGACTCTCCTTGCAAATAAAGGATTTTGTTGAGTGATATAAAAAGATTCTGATTTTGTTTTCTTCCCATTACATGATTCTCATTGGTTATTTGCCTCCGTGTTTATATTTACTAAAGGATGTATGACCCAATAGCCGGTGCAAAAGTATACTTTTAAGTACTATGGTGCTAGTGAGATGGATAGCTTATGCGATTTAACTTGTTAGGAATTTCATATTTCAGCTACTAGACTTGTGATACTGATTTTTTTTGCCTTGAATTTGATTTAGGAGTTTGTCAAGTGGGGCAAAAGGAGAGGTGTATGAGGTTACTGGGGATCAGGTAGCTGTTATTTTTGACTCAACTGAGAACAAACTTGAGGAGGCAAGTAAAAGTGAGGATTCGGAAGAAACGATCGTCTGGGTTGATAGTATGCTTCTGTTCCTCACTAATCTATAAAAAAATTATTTTTTAAATTAAGCCCTTAAATATGACAGTGCATGAATTGAATAACCTTCTGCATTTTTTTTAGTTAAGGATCTTGAGCATGATCCAGAGTCACAAGCTGAAGACTGGTTTGCAGCAGTTCAAGCACTTTGCGAGGTACTTGGTGTTACAAAGTTGCAACATGTTCACATTTCCTTTTTTTTGTGATATCGTGTAATTTTTGGGTTTTGGTGTAAAATGACAGATTTTGCCGTCTTTGGAACCAGTTATTGTATACTTCCCTGACAGCTCTAAGTGGTTATCAAAGGCAGTACCAAAATCCAGTCAAAAGGAGTTTGTTCAAAAGCTCGAGGAGATGCTCAATAAAATTACAGGGCCGGTGGTTTTAGTTTGCGGTCAAAATGTGGTGGAATCAGCAGCACCCAAGGAGAAAGAAAAATTTGTAAGATTAAGGTTTATTTTGCTGTTCTGCATTAGATATTTGAAAGGAAACTAGAAAGAGGATTGTAATTCTAACATTCTGAAAGTATGATATCCCATAAATCCATACCAAACAAAAATTAAATGTATTAACTGTAGAAACACAGAGGTATCATGATTTGTGCAATTCTCTTCTTTCCCCTAGAATAATTGAAGGGACAGTTGTAACCTATATGACCAGTGAGAATTTTCTTCAAATAAGTTAAGAGAGAAATTCTTTCAAAGAAATCTGTATCTGTAGGTGCCCGAAAAAACAAAATAATATTGCGTATAAGCATATAAAGAAATGTGAAATATCCTAAATAGTTGCTTCTTCTCCACAGCTGGTGAACAAAGAGTGATTATTTTTGTTTCTTCGTGATGAAATGTGGAGAGATGTTCTTTCTTTTAGTGGAGAACACAGTCCAATAAATTAGTCTGATGTTTTGCAGGTTACATAAGAAAAATTCCAATTTTTTTTTTTTATAACTTGTGTGATTTTGACTTTTCAGACAATGGTGCTTCCCCAACTTGGTCGGATTGCTCGTCTGGTATTCCTTTTTGCTTCTTAAAAGAGTAAAAGGAAAATAAGAAAATAAGAAAAAACATATTTTTTATTATGCTTACCTTGAGGGACATTTATTTTTTCTATGCAGCCATTGTCATTGAAGCGACTTACAGAGGGACTCAGAGATACAAAATCTTCCAGAACTGATAACATTTGGAAATTATTTACGAATGTTCTCTATCTACCTGTCCCAAAGGTATGTATTCATTAGGGATATATGTGGTAAAGATAAAGTGAAGAAATAAGAGGATAAGTCTTATCAATATTTTTTGTTTACCAGGAAGAGGAGCACATGAGAACTTTCAACAACCAAATAGAAGAGGACAAAAAAATAATTGTTTCTAGAGAGAACCTTATTGAACTTCATAAGGTGTGATAACTTATTTATTGGAAAATTATCATGTCTTAGATGAACTATAGACACGCATCTTTATTTTTTTTCTTTCTGTGACTTAGGTCCTGGAAGAGAATCAACTCTCCTGCTTGGATCTTCTGCATGTGAAGTACAATGGTGTGCTTTTAACAAGGCCAAGTATGCACATTTCTCTCAAGAAAATAAGGAAAAGGAAAAAGATATCAAATTTTAGTGAGGCTTAGTTGAGATGCTATAAATGCTGAATCTTTTATGTGTTTCTTACCTTTATGTGTGAAAATTACAGAAGCTGCAAAAGTTGCTGGATGGGCCAAAAATCATTATTTATCGTCAGTTACTCTTCCTTCAGCAAAGGATAATAGATTAATGATCCCACGTGAAAGGTATATATATATATATATATTCTTTACATATTGCATCACATCACATAAGTCTGCTAAGAGACCTTGTTTAAAGTGGCTCAACATTGTCTATTTCTGAGCAGTTTGGAGATAGCGATTGCACGGTTAAGGGAAGAAGAGGCCATCTCTAAGAAGCCTGCACAAAATCTCAAGGTACTAAAGACAACTTTTTTTTCTTTTTTTTGTAATACTTTGGTGTGTGTATTTGCAAGAGAGCTTCTGCCACATATGCTAAGCTCTTTGGGAGACCTCTGGGTAACTCACATTTGCTAGCACATTAGCCTCCTTTGCAATTAATTCTGTGCAATTGCAACATTATACTTTTAAGGGTTGTTCGGTAAAGTGAAAAAAAAGGTAAAGCAGGTTTTCACCCTTTTTAACTACTTTCAAGGTTCTGGATTGCAAAATAAATCTGTATATTATCTGTGTTGTTGGATTTTAGTATTAGACTAAATGTAAACAAATAATTCTAATGTAGAGTCTTGCCAAAGACGAGTACGAAAGCAATTTTATATCCGCAGTGGTACCACCTGATGAAATTGGAGTGAAGTTTGATGACATTGGGGCACTGGAGGATGTCAAAACAACACTTGACGAACTGGTCACGCTACCTATGAGGCGACCTGAGTTGTTCTCGCACGGCAATTTGTTAAGGGTAAGTTACTACATTATATATATATGAGAATGGCTAAGCTCAAATCGTTTGTTCCTAGACTCAGGAACAAACGACTCGGTTCTCCGATTTCCAAAGTTCAAACAGCTGATCCAAACCGTTAGATGTTTAATCTATATTAAAATGTACTTTTTTTACAAAATTTTATATTTTTTGAAATTTTGTTTACTATTTATTAAGATGGTTTGAAAGTCGCTGTTTTTTTATGATGCAGAATTTTAATAAAAACAGCGATTTTCATACCATCTTAATAAATAGTAAAAAAATTCCAAAAAATATAAAATTGTCTCCAAGCACATTTTAATGATTAAACATCTAACAGTTTGGATCGGCCATTTGAACTTCGGAAATCGGAGAACATAGTCGTTTGTTCTTGATTCCAGGAACAAACGATTTGAGCTTAGCCATTCTCTCTCTATATATATATCTATATCTATATCTATATATATTTTTTTTTGTGTGTGTCAGTAGGGTTAACTGTACCAACTATGTACTTATTCAAGCAATCATTGTAGGCCTACGGGCCATGTTAGAACCCAAAAAAAAAGCAATCATTGTGATGTCTTTTCTCTTCTTTGCTACTCTTTTTTTCTTCTTTTGTTGGGTTTAAGCCATGCAAAGGAATTTTGTTGTTTGGGCCGCCTGGAACTGGAAAAACACTTCTGGCAAAAGCACTTGCAACGGAAGCTGGAGCTAACTTCATTAGCATTAGTGGTTCCACACTCACATCAAAGGTGAAGCATTTTTCGTCCTTTGACCAAATTTTTTGTCTGGTACAAATTGAGGTTAATTGTGAAAATTTGTTCCACTATTTCAATTCGATTCACTTTTTAATTTAATTTGTTCCCTTGAACAGTGGTTTGGAGATGCAGAAAAGCTTACCAAGGCACTTTTCTCCTTTGCTAGTAAGCTAGCCCCGGTCATAATTTTTGTTGATGAGGTAAGAATGTGAATGTACCCAAATGTAGGGGTGTCCATGGTTTCAGTTCAGTTAAAACCGAAATAAAATAGGCAAACCAAAATTTTGTTCAGTTAAAACTGAACCAACCGAAATAAACTTATCTACCAAATAAAAGCCGAACCAAACAAACCGAATTAGAATTCGGTTTGTTCGGTTGAACCAAAATAAGAAGATTAATAAAAAAAATAAACAGTTTTTGTTAATTTTTTGAATTTTTTGTATAGGCTCAAAAGAATTATTTATTTCAATACATAGAATTGAATTAGTGATTTTCATACTCAAGGAGAAAGAAAAGACGTTCATAATTAATTTTTATAGGCTCAAAAGAATTATACTCTTTTCAATCAGTTCGGTGTTACCGGTTTTAAAATTTTCTAAACTGAAACAAACCAAACAATTAAACTGGTTTAAGAAATGAGCTGAACTGATATATTTAATCGGAAAAACCGAACTGTGTGATCTGAACTCTCTCGGTTCAGTTTAAAACCAATTAAACCCGACCCACTGAACACCCTTACCCAAATGTCACATACCTAGAGTTTCAATTGTGTCATCATCTTCCTTTTCTGTGCTGTAGGTGGACAGTTTACTTGGTGCTAGAGGTGGTGCCTTTGAGCACGAGGCAACAAGAAGAATGAGAAATGAATTCATGGCGGCTTGGGATGGGTTGAGATCAAAAGATACCCAAAGGATTCTTATTCTTGCAGCCACTAATCGCCCCTTTGACCTGGATGATGCTGTCATTCGTCGATTACCTAGAAGGTTGAGTTGAGCACGGGTTCTTATTGATTTTTTGTATCAGTTCTTGCGCAACTCAATAGGGCTATTGATATTTGATACTGACTCGCTGTCTTCTTTGCATATTTCATTTTTGTTTTTTTATATATGTAGGATATATGTGGACCTTCCTGATGCACAAAATAGAATGAAAATCTTGCGGATATTTCTCTCGAAAGAAAATCTTAATTCAAATTTTAATTATGAAGAGCTAGCCAATGCCACTGAAGGGTATTCTGGGAGTGACTTGAAGGTAATACATAACTCCTAGCACGAATTGATTGCTACTATTTTTTTTTCTTTTTTTTAGCAGATTTTGCTTTTTGTGGTCCTTGTTGAATTGAATTGAATGTAACCTTCTTTGTAGAATCTATGTATTGCTGCTGCATACAGACCTGTTCAAGAACTTCTAGAGGAAGAAAAAAAAGCGGTAAACTTCTTGCACTTACTTTCTTGGCAAATTTTCAATCTAGAATTACTCAATTGTGCAGTAAGTAAAGAAGTGTTCTTATCAGGGTGGTGCGACTAGCACAAGACCTTCCATGCGACCCCTGAAGCTGGAGGACTTTATCAAAGCTAAAGCAAAGGTACAATTTATCTATTCTTACATTTTCTTTTTCCTCACTTATCTTTAATTTTCTTGTCACCTATCTCAAGTTCACTTAATTTTGACATGAAGGTGAGTCCATCTGTTGCATATGACGCAACTAGCATGAATGAGCTACGAAAATGGAATGACCAATATGGTGAAGGGGGTAGCAGGCGACATACACCTTTTGGATTTGTCAACTAACATAACATAATGTCCCATTACATCATGTGTTGTAGTATTATGTAAAATCAGTGGGATGTCTTTTAGATATGAAATGATGGCCTTTGTTTTATTATCTTTATTGCTTTTTACTTCATTTTCTTTGAATTTTCATCTGTTTTCAGCCATAGAGCTAATATATAAATCATAAGCTGCCTAAGCATCAATTTTTCCTAGGATCAGTTGAGATCACTCAGTATTTTTCATTTGGTAGACTGTTAGTTTATATGGAATTGGAGAAGACATTACTTGTTATCTGACCTGTTGGGTATGTGTGTTGCATATGGCAATAATGCTTGTTAGGAGATAATGGTTACTGCTGTTATATGTTAATAAGCACAATGAAAGAGACTCAAATTCAATACATGATTTAATGCAGAGGATGGATAAGATTAAGTGACTCAAAAATTCACTTTTGAGTTAATGCAGAGGATACGAATTCCACCTCACAGCTCTATTTCCTCCACTTTCCACTGCATAATGGTATTATGAGCTCCCTTTCCCTTTCCCTTTATTTATTTATTTTTTGTTTTGGTCATTATTTTTTCCATTTGGTTAAAACGATTATGAGATCCCACATGGTACGTCTCCAAAACCTCACTCGTTATTGAGTAACAAGTACTTAACCCTGGGTTTTGAGAATAGTTGTCCTGTTATGCACGAATTTGATTGATGTTTAATTATCTGTGAAATGAATACAACTACAGCACGAAGTTGATTGATGTTTAATTATCTGTGGAATGAAACCAAGTATGGTGCAAAAGAATTTCTTTACTGTTTTCAATCAAATTGATAATCAACGCTTTAGCGGTTCGTTTTTAAAATCAGTAGCAACTAGCAAGGTACTTAATCAGGAATAAAATCTTTCAACCATTTGATCAAGATCAAACCAATAAGATATTTTCTAAGAACCTTTTAAAAATAATTTCTTCTATCTAATCAACATCAAACAAATATTTTTGAGTGAGTCTATGATATTATGCATATTATGATTTGGCACCGTGGTACGGCTCTATATTCGAGTTTTTAAATCCTAACGGTCGATCCGAACCGTTCATCTTGTTCTCCATATTAATATGTATTTGGAGACCAAATTTTATATTTTTTTTAATTTTTTTACTTTTTTTTAGATTTATTGAAAATCACTGTTTTTGGATGGTCCAGAATTTTCAGATAAAGTGATTTTCTAAATATCTAAAAAAATAGTAAAAAAATTTCAAAAAATATAAATTTGGTCTCCAAACACAAATTAATATGAAGAACAAGATAAACGGTTCGGATTGACCGTTAAAATTTAAAAACTCAAATATAGAGCCGTAGTACGGTAACAACCCGTGGTATGCATAGTACCATAGACTCACTCAATATTTTTTGCAATTTTAAAACCGAAACTTTTTTTATGGTGATGATGATGATGATGATGATGATTGTTATTATTTATGTGAATCTCTGAGAAGAAAGACTGGAATTGGCAAGCTGGAAACCATGGCAGTGCAGCTGTTCCTTGTCCTCGTTCTGACTTCTGAGGGAAATCGGAAATAATTGTATCCAACAAAATTAATAAGACTACGCCTGAAGCAGCCTCTCTGTATCCATACATAAAACAAATCTCATTCGAAGTTCAGATTAAACCCGTGACAGGATTTTCCACATTCGAAGAGACGCATGAAATCAGAAAGTCATTGTGGCCCAACACCAATAGGCATTGTTTTTGAAACCTGAGATGAAAGATGTACAAGATCCAACAAACAAAGCCTCTTCAGCACTCGCAACGCATGCCTGGATCTGAGCTGTCACGCACCCAAATGGGTCGCGCTTCAATTGGCGATCGCTTTCGGACCGTTCGTCACCAATCTGACGTCTGCTGAGAACGCGACGAATAATGAAAGGTCGTACAAAATGAACAGGGGACCAATGGGACGCGGTGAGCCGTCATCTGAGATCGGACGGTCCTGATTTAGATAATGAAAATCGGAGAGTGGACGACGAGTGAGGCGGAACCTTCATGACTCAAAAGCAAACACTCTTTTAACGTTTTTATTGAGGGACAATTTTCACCTACACCCCTGCAAAGTCTCGGTTTTATTTTCAGTAAATTTTTATCTTTAATTTATTCTATTATATATTCTAAAATATGTATATCTTTTTTTTCGTTCCAGAATTATTACTGTACAAACAAATATAAACAAGAAATATAAAGATACGAAAAAAATTGATCAAAATAATAAAAAAAAAAACCATCAACACCATAGCTGACCAAATTTTCATTTTCTTTTTAGGACTTACAGATTGTAAAATAGAAAATTGTGGCTATCTGTTCAACTAGTGCTCATATAATAGATATTTTGACAACTATAATGCATTTTTATTTTATTCCGACTTCTTTTGACAAAGTGAAATATGCCTAAATAAAAAGTCAATGGAATATTATCTCTAGTTCCACTCCTATTATTTATAGAGTAACTCAATTGCATGCCCCTCGATTAAATATTCAAAGTACTTGAAATAAAGAGAGGGTACGCGCAAAATGGGAGAGCTTAATTGCAAGATTTTCACACTTTATTCCCTTTTTTTATATTATCATTGCACCCTATTCTAATTTTTATTCTAAACGTGTTTAAAATTAGTTATGGTATTTCTACCTAGTCCCACTCTATTTTAACTTGTCAAATATGTGTGTGATACATAGAACAAACATATAATGAAACTAGAAACCATAATATATGTAAATTTTAACTAAACTTGTTAAACAACTCCTTGCAAAAAATATTGAACCAAAAGTTCATATTATTATTAAAAAAAAATAGATAAAAAAAGGTTGGAACCAACAGGTATTGACTTAATTATATTTTTATTTGCAATGTTTTCAATTTCTTTATATATTACAAAATCTGAAATAATATCTATCATTTTTATTATTCCAAAAGACGAGCAAAATGTATTTGTCCCCTCCTGCTGGCCATTGAGAAGAGCTGGAAAACAATATCAATAATTTGCAAAAATTAAATGACATTGTGCGTAAAGGATATTTCATGTTTTAGAGGACTTCATGACATATGTAAGTTATATTTCGTGTTTTAGAGGATTTTATGACATAAATTTTGTTTGTTATCGTCAAACAATTAACAAAACAATGAAAGCAAGTAAATTTTAAGAAGTTAAATATTGGTAAATTTCACATACCAATTAAAACAAAATGTTCTGGAAGAAGGTTCAAATTATTTATTTTTTGTGCATCTATCATAGCTTCGCTTCTCAATTTTTCAATAACAAAAAAAATATGTCAAAATAAAACTGTTAGATATGATATATATATATATATATATATATAGAGGTTGGCTAAGATCAAAGTGGTAATTCCTGAGCTTTGGTGCTACCAATTCGTTTTTCAATTTTCAAAGTTCAAAACATCGATCCAAACCGTTCAAGTTGTTATACATATTAAATTGTGCTTGGAGACCAAATTTTATATTTTTCTGAATTTTTTTACTATTTATTAAGCAATTTTGAAAATCATTGATCCAACGGTGGCTTAACAAAACAATAAAATCAGAAGCCACCGTTGGATCAGCTGTTTTCAAAGTGACTTAATAAATATTAAAAAAATTCAGAAAAATGTAAAATTTGATCTCCAAGCACAATTTAATATGGAGAACAACTTGAACGGTTCGAATTGACGTTTTGAAATTTAAAAATTGAAAAACAAATTGGTAGCACCAAAGCTCAGGAACTACCACTTTGATCTTAGCCAACCTCTATATATATATATATAGAGAGAGAGAGAGAGAGAGAGAGAGAGGCTAATGTGCATTCGAATGTATATGGTTCGAAGTGCTTACGGTCCAAATTTGAAATTTCAAAATCCAAACGGTCGATTTGAACCGTTCATATTGTTCTCCATATTAATATGTGCTTGGAGGCAAAATTTTACATTTTTATGAATTTTTTTACTATTTATTAAGCCACTTTGAAAATTGCTGATCCAACGGTTTTACTGTTTTGTGCAGCCATCGTTGGATCAACGATTTTGTAAAATACTTAATAAATAGTAAAAAAATTCAGAAAAATGTAAAATTTGGTCTCCAAGCACATATTAATATGGAGAACAAGATGAACGGTTCGGATCAACCGTTTGGATTTTGAAATTTCAAATTTGGACCGTAAGCACTTCGGACCATATACATTCGAATGCACATTAGCCTATCTCTCTATCTATCTATCTATCTATCTATCTATCTATCTATCTATCTATATATATAGGGTTGCATAGAGGGCTACAATGCTATGGCTCAATATTCGAGTTTTCAAAATTCTAATGGTCGATTCGAACTGTTCATCTTGTTCTTCATATTAATATGTATTTGGAGATCAAATTTTACATTTTTTGAAATTTTTTACTATTTTTTTTAGATAGGTAGGAAAACACTCGATCTAAAAAATTCTGCACTATTTAGATATTTGATTTTCTACCGATCTAAATAGTAAAAAAATTTCAAAAAAATGTAAAATGTGGTCTCCAAACATATATTAATATGGAGAACAAGATGAACGGTTCGGATCGACCATTAGAATTTTGAAAACTCAAATATTGAGCCGTAGTACTGTAGCCCTCTATGCAACCCATAGCACCGTAGCCATACTCTATATATATATATAGAGAGAGAGAGAGGGATTGATTATTCTACTTACATAAGTATATGAGGATATATGCTTATAAGTCATTTTTTGTTTTTAAAATTCAAAAAGTCGATGTGAACCGTTAGATATAGGGCTGCTAATGATTAAGATTCAGCTCAAACTTGACTCGGCTCGTCAATTATAGCCCAATGATTCGGCTCTTAACTCGGCTCATGAAGGCTCGACTCGACTTGGCTCATAAAAGAAAAGACTCGACTCGGCTCACAAACTCGCGAGCCGGCTCACGAGCCGACTCATATTTTTAATACATGTATATCCTCATTTGCTACAAGGCCTACCTTTATGCTAATGTTTAATTAATTTACATGTATAAATGAATTTTTTCAAATTTGTAATACATGTATATCTTCATTTGCCATGACCTACCTTCAAATTTTTTTTAGATTTCAAAATTTTCAGATTTCAAAATTTTTCAAATTTCAATTTTTTTTCAAATTTCAAATTTTTTTCAAATTTCAATTTTTTTTCAGATTTCAAATTTTTTTTAGATTTCAAATTTTTCAGATTTCAAATTTTTTCATATTTCAAATTTTTTCAGATTTCAATTTTTTCAGATTTCAAATTTCAAAGTTTTCAACATGTAATAGGAGCCGACATTTTGAAATTATTTAAAAAAAATGATATCTTTTTAAAAAAAATTTAGATCATTTTTTTAAAAAATAATCAAAGTTTTTCAACATGTAATTTAAAGTCACAAGAATATTTTTATCCCACTTCAATCATTTCTTTAAAATAATTAAATGATCATTTTTTTAACATGTAATATGAGCCAACTCGCGAACTCGCGAGTCGAGCCAAGTTGAGCCGAGTGTTTACATGAGTCAAGTCGAGCCGAGTTTTTTTCTTTCAAAAGTGAGCCGAGTCGAGTTAGGGCACTTTTTAGTTTCAGGTCCGATTCATTATGAAATATTGAGCCGCTCAACTCATTGATTCGTGAGCCGGCTCGACTCATTAACAACCCTAGTTAGATATGATTTCCATATTGAAATGTGCTTAGAGACCAAATTTTATAGTTTTCTGAATTTTTTTTACTATTTATTAAGCTATTTTTAAAATTATTAATTCAACAATTGTTTATAATTTTACTGTTTTGTTAAGTCATTAGTTTTTGCGTTGAAATAATAAAAAAAAATATCAAACTTTTAAATTGTAAACTGCAGTGTTTTTTTTTTTTTAAATCAATGTGCGGTTCTTCATATAAAATCTTAGACGTAGTTTACAGTCTCCTCAGTTCGTCATTTTCACATTATTAGAATAGAAATTGATAGCTTTTTTGACACGATCATGCCCCAGTCATTGCATTCGCGTCACCAATCCAACAATCCCTCGATAAATATTACAGACCAATTGGATAACGACCAAAACCAAGTTCAATTCGTCTTTGGTTTAATAATACTATATTAGTCAATGTTTTTTACATATCTCGCCATTGAAATTTGATTATTTTTCTCCCAATGACTATACTACAACAAATCATCTGACGTTTAAAGTAGAAAAATTCTAAATTTTCAGGGGTGTAATCACAAAAGTACCTTAGGAATAAAGAAAAGAAAGAAGAAGGCGAACAATCTGTTGATTACAACATTTATGTTTTATTTTAAAATAATTCGTATTTTTTATCCCTGTTTTGCGAACTTTCTCTGTTTTCTCTCTTCTCTCTTCTCTCTCTTCTCGCCCCCCCGCGCCTCCACCTCCCCAGTCTAGGGTTTCTCTTCTCCTCTAGGGTTTCGCTGATTTGGGATTAGAATTTCTTCTTCAATCCGATTGACCTGTTGGGTCTGCAACCAACCCCCTTCTAGGGTTTGGGTTGCATGGGTTAGGTTAGGCATCACATGCTGGCGAGTTAGATGGCATTGGGAGATCTGATGGCTTCAAGGTTGTCTCAGGCGCCGCCTCCTGCGGTGGTGGCCATGCCAGAGCCTCCGGTTTTAGGCGGAGGCGGTGGAGCTGGGGAAGATGGGCCTGAAACGAGCATGCCGTACTTTCCTCAGAGTGGGGTTCTTTGTGAATCGAGGCATGAGGGGTTCGAAGATGGCACTCAGATTCAATCTGGACCGTTGGATGAGGGTCTGGTCTCCAAATGGCGGCTCAAGGATCGGGTATGTAAATATCATCATTTTTTAAAACTTTTGACAGACTTGTCATAAATTCACTCTGCTGATCAATTTTTGAAATTTCGGAAAATGAACGGTTCTAGAGAGATGAACTACACAAGAAGTGGCAGCTTAGTGTTTCCATGAGCGAATTAACTGGAACAGATGCTATCAGTTTCCAATAAGTCACCTTTTAAGTTTTTGTTGGTGCATTTTTTTTTAAATTATAGTACTGTGGACCATACAGTGCTTTGAAGTAACCAAGAGCCTTTTTCACCAAAATTTAGCTTGATTGATGTTTATGAGTATGATTAGTATGCTTAATAGAGTTTTTAATGATTTCATTAGTGCATTATCTATGTATCAAGGTCTTTGTTTCCTAAGATGGTGAATTCCTATGTGCATACACAACTGAAAACAACTGGGATGCTAATATCTGTGCACATATGCTTAGTGTTTTTGTACTATCGTTATTGGCACCAGAATGATGCAAGTGCTCTTATATTGACAATTTATTTTCTAAGCGTTTATGTGCATTTGATCCTTGCTACTCTATCGATTGTTGGTGTGAACACCACTTGATTTTAGTAGTCATTGGTTTCTCAACACTGTTGGAAGGCTGTTATCAGGAGTTTTCAAGTTAGATAGGGTATATTAATAAATGCAAAAAAGTTCGGGGAAATTAGTGCATATGTATCATGTTTTGTTGAATTCTTTTACAGATGAAAACGGGTTGTGTGGCGTTGGTGCTATGTTTAAATATAAGCGTGGACCCACCAGATGTTATTAAAATATCTCCTTGTGCTCGAATGGAGTGCTGGATAGGTAACCATTGACGTCCTTAATATTCCAAATCTCATTTCTTGGACAATTTTACTTGTTCATTGGTATCTTCTTATTGAAGTGTGGCCCAAATAATGAGGGAAAAACAATAGATAGAAGAGGTAATTGGCATATTAATTGAGATCTGGTCAGTACTAGGGCTTTTATGTATTGGTTCTGTAATCTGGCATGGGAGTCATGCTTATAAGAGGTGTATTGTAAATTTGGGACTTACTTTTAGAACAAATATGTATCAGGATTGTAAGTTCTGATTTTGTTATTTTTTTTTTGAATTAGACCCTTTTTCCATGGCTCCTCCGAAAGCTCTTGAAAGCATTGGAAAAGCCTTGCATAATCAATATGAGAGATGGCAACCCAAGGCAAGCAATATTTTTTATGCTGTTCTACTTCCTTTTTTTTTTTATTGTGTGCCATGCAAAAATTTCTAGTTTTATTTTCAGTACACTTTTTTTGTGCAATTTTGCTTTTAGACCTCCATGCTGCTGAAAATTATATATTTCATGGGTGACTGTTAATTGATTCCTGGATTTTATTAATAAGAGTTGGAAAGTTTGAATGGTATGTACGTGAATTTTTATGCATGCTTATAAATATTGTGACCCTTTGAGCAGGCACGGTATAAGCTCCAACTTGATCCGACTGTAGAGGAGGTGAAGAAACTCTGTACTACGTGTCGAAAATATGCCAGAACAGAAAGGGTTTTATTTCACTACAATGGACACGGTGTTCCAAAGCCAACCGCCAATCGAGAAATTTGGGTTTTTAATAAGAGCTATACACAGTACATTCCGTTGCCGATCAGTGATCTAGATTCATGGCTGAAAACACCATCTATTTATGTGTTTGATTGCTCTGCTGCTGGGTTAATTTTAAATGCTTTCGTAGAGGTGAATTGCTTCATTCTATATTCATTATAAACTCTCTTGCATGGTTAACAGTTGGTGAAATTTCTGGTCTTGCAAAAGATGGATGTCGAGACATTTGAGTTTTTAGGCACTGCCAATAATTCAAACCTATTTTTCCTCCTTTTGAATTTTTCCGAAATGATTTTGTTTCATGGAATTCCAAAAATCTTCATAAGATGAATATTAGATAGGGATTCACAAGAGGGGTCCTGTACCACCACTTTTGCTGTCACCAGTAATGTTACTTATGGTGCAAAATTTATGCTTCAATGGACATGTGTTACCATTGAAAATGTCCTGTACTGTGTTATTGTATATAAAAAATTGTCACATTTAGTGTGTTGGGATCGAGAAGTTGGAAAATTTTATTTGACAAATATATGTTACTGATTTATTCTCTCTGATTCACCCCTTTGCAAGACACGAGACGGAAATGGAACAAAGACAATATAGATCATATTTAACTGGTTGCATTTTTATTTAGGCCCGGGCTTTTTTTTTTTTGTCTTTTTTGAGAGAGAATGCTGTGATCTGATTCCTTCAATCTGTGTTTCACAGAGCTATTATCAACTGTTTGACTAAGTTATTTGATTATGCGTGGAGCTCAGTAATTTCTTGTAATATTTATATTCATATCTTAATTTGATAAGCTTTTAAAGCTGATTGCATTGAGTACCACCGAAAGATTGTGACTCCTGTTCTCTGAAAAAAAAACCCATTAAATTGCTTTGGATAGAGCTGAATTTCTATCTGGTGTAATTTGGACAGAGATTAGGCTTAGATGGGGGTTCCACTAGTACTCCATCTTCTCAAAAGGATTGTATTATACTTGCTGCATGTGAGGCCAACGAGACACTGCCACAGAGTGCGGAATTTCCTGCAGATGTATTTACCGCATGTCTGACTACTCCTATCAAGATGGCATTACACTGGTAGTAATATTTTCTTACACCAAGACTATATTTAACCAAGGACAATTGTGTTTGTCAGCATATTATACCAGGTTTTGTGTGCAGTGGCCATCTTAGGCTATACTGAGCCCTAACCTTTTTATGGTACTGATAATTCAGCCAATGTTAGGTTATGTGCCCATCCTTCAATAAAATACAAGTGCAGTATGCCTCTAAGCAACAATTGAGCTGCATATAGAATTTGGATTGCCGAGACTATTGTTGTTTCTCTTTCGGTGGTATCTTCTTTGATTATAGTGTCTAATTACTTATTTGAAGGTTCTGTGGTCGGTCTCTGCTTCGTGATTCCTTGGACCAGTCTCTAATTGACAAAATCCCTGGTCGACAAAATGACCGAAAAACCCTTTTGGGCGAGCTTAATTGGATTTTTACTGCAATCACAGACACCATAGCTTGGAATGTTCTACCTCATGGTAAATATTCAAGCTTTGTTCTTCCCTTTGATAATCTATTCTTTTCTGGGGAAACTAACAAGATGACTTATTCACGTGGGAACTAACAAGCTGAGTTGTCTTCTAATTTTGTGTAGAACTTTTCCAGAGGCTATTCAGGCAAGATCTTCTACTGGCTAGCCTTTTCCGTAACTTTCTATTGGCTGAGAGGATAATGCGAACTGCTAATTGTTCTCCAATTTCATACCCCATGCTTCCGCCTACTCACCAGCATCATATGTGGTAAGATTTTGAGTCACCTAGACAACCAAAACAACAGACAAATCTCTCGTTCTTATCTTTTACAGTTAATGTTTATAGGGATGCATGGGACATGGCTGCTGAAAACTGCCTGTCTAAATTACCACAGCTGCTATCTGAACCGAATGCCGAGTTTCAGGTAACCCTTCTATTTAAAATGATCGAGAAACAGATGAGGGTTAATATCTTGTATTTTAATAAATTTTAGCCTGAAATTGTTGTCTTATTACCAGCCAAGCCCGTTTTTCACGGAGCAATTGACGGCTTTTGAAGTGTGGCTTGATGGTGGCTCTGAGCATAAGAAGCCACCGGAACAGTTGCCTATAGTTCTTCAGGTAATTGATGACTTCATAAAGTAGAGTTTTTTTGGGATTTGAAATTTGGAAGAATAATTTATGCATAATGTTGTTGCGAAATCTTGAGTTACTTGAGTTGAGTTAGCTTTTGTTGTCAGGTCTTGCTGAGCCAGTCACATAGATTTCGGGCATTGGTACTTCTAGGTAGATTCCTTGACATGGGACCTTGGGCTGTTGATCGGGTAAACTATTTTTTTTTTCTTTTTGTTTCCGAGGATTTTCTCGTCTTCTTTTGTAGATGTAACGTTCCTATCTTGTAGAAAAGATCCTAGCACTTGATGCTATTTATTGACTGTTATATTCATTTGCTAATCCTCGTAGGCATTGTCAGTTGGTATCTTCCCTTATGTTCTTAAGCTATTGCAAACAACTGCCATGGAGCTGCGCCAGATTCTTGTGTTCATATGGACCAAGATTCTTGCCCTTGACAAGGTATGTGTTCAGTATTTTCCTATCCTTCTTTTTGGGCATCTTAAAAGACCTTAGCATAGCAAATTGTGTTTAGAGTTTATATTACCTGAAGCTGCATGCATTTACCTGATCTCTTATATCCTAACCCCTTAATGCTATACACTGACACTCTTTCTACTTTAATATTGTGGAACAGTCATGCCAAGTGGATTTAGTGAAGGACGGAGGCCACAAGTACTTCATCTGCTTCCTTGACAGCCTGGATGCATACCCTGAGCAGCGGGCCATGGCTGCCTTTGTGCTGGCTGTTATAGTTGATGGACACAGGAGAGGACAGGAGGCATGCATCCAGACGGGTCTCATGGATATCTGCCTAAGACACCTTCAGATCTCGCGCCCCCACTTGCAGACTCAGACTCAAATGCACATGCATGACTCCGTCCAGTCCACGGGAACTGAGCCGCTGCTACTTCAGTGGCTCTGCCTTTGCCTTGGCAAACTTTGGGAAGACTTCCCTGAGGCACAGTTGCTGGGGCTCCAATCCAATGCGCCGGGCATAGTGGCGCCTCTTTTGACAGAATCTCAACCAGAGGTATCATATATTCTATTTGCCTTAAAAGCCTTTTGTTTACAAATGGGACCAAATTCAATGAATTACTCTGAAAGTTCTGTATTTTAGCTGTATTTTGGTGTGGCAATTTTAGTTCTCGCTGGGAAGGTGTACCTATACAACAGAACTGGAATGTATAAATTATGATATAAAAAAGCATGGATATACCTTTTTGGCGCTGTCCATTGTCCATTTTCTTCAAGAAATGCCCTTAATTACCCTCCATTAATGTTTGCCTCCACACGTTTGAGAAAAGAGAAAAGGAGAAGGTTAGTTCAGGGAACTAGGATCGATGGGGTATAGATGATGTTCACAGTCTTTTACAGAGGTATTAGATATATACATGCGTAAGATCTTTTAAAGGGACTTGTATATACATGTAGCATGATTTCTATTTTCTAGATACGCATTAAGTTATTCCAGGGGCAGAGCCAGAAAACCTTTTTGTGTAGGGCAAAATTCAAAAATAGGTTATTTTATATTGTATAGAACAGTGTTATTTTCCGCAAAACAAAGCATATCCCAAGTTTTCCAAGGCATTTATTTATAATTTTTTCATTACAAATATATTTTATTGCTTTATTGTAAACAAGTCATACGCAAAGAAAGAATTTAAACTACATGTATTGAGCAAGGTAAGGGACTTGCCCTATACCCTATGGACCATTGGCTTTGTCTTCCTATTCCTTGTAGGTTTATTATTTGGGGACCCGTGTAAATACAATTAATGCAGATTTCATTTGATTTTCGCATTGCAGGTAAGAGCATCTGCAGTTTTTGCACTTGGGACCCTGCTGGATGTGGGGTCCACCTCATTTAGGGATGGTCAGGGGCTTGATGAGGACTGTGACGATGACGAAAAACTCAAAGCAGAGCTTAATATTGTCAAGAACATCTTTCAAGTTGCTTCTGATGGGAGCCCACTGGTCAGAGCTGAGGTGGTTGCAGGTATAAACAATTAGGCAGTCAATTATTTGACCTGACCTTTAGGTTCATGGGTTGAGTGATGCCAAGAGTTCTTTACCCAGTGGCGGGTTGGATCAGCTAAGACATGCCATCGGGCTTGAACTTTCTTTGTAGCTGTTTATTGAAAACAAAAGATACTAATATCTACCATAAAAATGGTACATATGGTTGACATGACCTGTTCTTTTTTATTTTTTAAAAATAATAATGATCTTTCCTCAAAAAAAAAATAATAATAATAATGATCGGTCCAACTGTACTTGACCCGGTGGTTGCCATAAACCTGACCACATTTATATTTTGAATTATAAAATGCTGACAACCTGTGCCAGATCTATCACCATTTCTATCTTTAGTAAGTCAAGTCAAGAACCCATATGATCAGAATGGATTCTGGAACATATAGATTAAAACTTATCAGTTCATAACTGGATTTGTCTGTTCTAATTCAAGGGAACAATATTACTTCATATCTGTTATGTTCGTCCATGTTTTCGTAATGTCAATATTATAGAAATAAATTTTCTTTGTATTCTAAAAAATAAAGTTTGGAGACTGAGAGTAGTTTGTTTTATCAAGTACTTTTGTTATGACTTACGACTAACCTGCGTGTTAATAATTTTATATGCTTCTCAGCTCTTGCACGTTTTGCAATTGGCCACAACAAGCAGCTGAAATCAGTGCCCCAAGAGTGCTGGAAAACGCAACCAAGCAGTCGACTAACAGCACCTCCCTCCCTATCTAACCTTACTAGCTTCATCCAGCCTGGTGGGACAGCTGCCTTCCCCTGCTCCTCGGGCCCAGTTTTACGAATTGGGAGTGACACCAGCAGTCGTGGTATCTCCATCAGTAGCCCAGTGATGAACAGCTCGCCTCAGTCTGATGGCTCATCACAGCACTCTGACCTTGGTTTAATATTAAAAGAAAACAGCAATAGTAACACTAGCAATGGGGTCATAAGCTATGCAGCTAGGTCAAGGTCACTTGATATTGCTACATATTCACAGTTCATCACAAAAATGATCTCCATGGCGCGGGACCCTTCCCCCAGGGTTGCGGGCTATGCTAGGAGGACTCTTTCTATGATTGGGATTGAACCAGTGGTTTTGAAAGGTACGAGATTTGGTGGGATGATACATGCAGGAGAGTCCTCAGCCCCTTCTTCTTCAGCGAATTTGCCTTTTACAGGGTTGGCACGCTCAAACTCTTGGTTTGACATGAATGCTGGTACGTTGACTAGTTGACTTCTTATTGTTAAGTATTTTTTCGCAAGTAAAAATATTAATTGTCATTAGTATCTGCTGGAAAGTGAAATGCAATTGACACCATATGTATGCAAATAGTAATGTAGTAAGTGATCTTGCAAGTCCTTGCCGTATGTGTCCAGTTGCATTGTAAGTAGTCTCTTTGAGAAGGTAACTAGCCATAATTTATGTCATTATTTCAACTGACATTAAGCAGAAGAACCATCAAATCATACTCTATAGAGTTCTAATCTGGCATATACCATTACTGGACTGTGTAGAGTTTGGTACTGGTAATCTCATTTTATTTTCTGTTATGCTAAACCTCTTGACAATATTTATTTTTCTATTCGTAGGTAATCTATCCATGAATTTTAGGACACCTCCAGTCAGCCCCCCACAGCAGAGCTACCTCTCAGGCCTGCGCCGTGTGTACTCTCTCGAATTCCGATCACACCTGCAGAACTCCCCTGATGACAAACAAACGGGCTTACCTGAAGTGCCACCTGGTGCTGGCGGATCAACTCCGACTTCTAGAAACAACTCAGAGGCAACCAACAATCTATTGCCGGAGTCAACCATCTATAACTGGAGTTGTGGCCACTTCTCAAGGCCTCTCTTGTCAGGCAATGACGACAATGAGGAGGTGCTGGTACGACGGGAGGAGAGAGAGAGGGTTGCTATGGATTGTATCAAGAGATGCCAGCACTCGTGTGAGTACTGATAATTCTTTTTTTATGTGCATGGTGACCATACTTGTCATAACTGGTATCTTGTCAATATGTGCCAAGGATTAATGTAATAGACGGTCATGACTAGGGCTTGTTACAGGCTGGTATTGAGATCTTCAGTTTTTTGTTATAAAATAGAAGTTGGCTCAACTCACTCATGCTGGTATGCTGGTTGGACAATGTTGTCAGTAAATAGAAAACACATAATCTTGATTTGAAAATGTAATATACCTGCTTTCCATATATGCTTCAACAAAGAGTAGGGTGGATAATTACCAGGTAAATGGAAAATGCTTTGAATAATTTATTACATGGGAGTAGGAAGGATGAAACCAATTTTCCAGTAGGGTCCAAAACTTTCAATAAACTTGTTTGGATTAGTGCCCAGTTTTTTTGTTTATTACTTTTTTAACTTATACAAATGAAGATGGATAGGTTTTGGGAATCAGGGTCTCAAGTCTCTTATACATGAGTTCTGTTTAGCCTGGGAAATTCTACTTTCTTGTCACTTCAATTGCTTCTGTTTATTTTGTTAATGAATTTTCAAATACTTACAATTTTAGGTGCAAGCAAATTAAACAATCAAATAGCAAGCTGGGACACCAAGTTTGAGACGGGAACAAAAGCGACATTGTTGTTGCCCTTTTCCCCTATTGTAGTCGCTGCCGATGAAAATGAATTAATCAGGTGCATATGACTTGTTATTTCTTTTTTATCTGTTGTTTTGTCACAATTCTTTGGATTTTTAACAATGGGTAGATTGCTAGTTTTTAACTATAAAGGTGATTGATTTAAATTGAATTTGTGCGATAGAGTATGGAACTATGAAGATGCACAAGTATTGAACAGCTTTGACAACCACCAGGACTCATCAGAGAAAGGCATTTCAAAACTCTGCCTTATCAATGAACTCGATGATAATTTACTCCTCGCTGGATCAAGTGCGTCGTGATCTCTACTACACTTTGCATATACTTGCTAAATTTGTTGTTGCATTAATAAAATGGTGCCTTTTTTAATGTTGATGCAGATGATGGAAACGTGCGTGTTTGGAAGGATTTTACGGTGAAGAGCAAGCAGAAGCTTGTAACAGCTTTTTTCTCAGTTCCAGGCCAACAAAAAATTACAATCAGAAATGCGATCGTTGATTGGCAACAGAAGTCCAGCTACTTGGTATGGCTATCGGTCATCACCTTCCTACCCATTTATTAGTCATATTTTTTCTATTTGAAAGGAAACAGTAAATCTTCAATTTAGTAATGTCAAAATGCCTACTGATTTCACACATTCTCGGCTAGCGATGTGAATTGGTTCTTTTGAAATCCCTTACTCCAAGTTTTAAGCCTGAGTTTGCACAAAGGAGCCCCTTGAATTTAAATATTTTGTGTGCACGATATAGAGTTAGTATATTATCGGTATACTATTATTACTACTACTACTACTATTATTTTTATTATTATCTACTTCACCTTGTGACTACGATTGGGTTCCATTTCTGGCCTACCCCAACTTGTTTGGGACTAAAGGCTTGGGTGTTGTTGTTGTGGTGGTGGTGGTGCGCACGATACTGTTAGTTGAAGCCACTCTATACATTTTATATACTTTTTCTGTTGAAATGCCTACTGATTTCACATATTTTTGACTACTGGATCTCCTTATTTTTATTTTTTTTGAAATCCCTTACTCCCAAGTTTTGAGCCGTGTTTGCACAAAGAACGTCTCTATTATTATTTTTTTTTGTAGTGATACTGTTAGTTGGAACTAGCCGAACCACTGTATACTTCTGACTAGGAAATACATTTGATACACTTTTTCTGTTGTACTTGTAGTATGCTGCAGGTGGAGATTCATCATCTATTCATGTCTGGGACCTTGAGAGGGAGCAACTGCTTAGCACCATTCCCTCTGTTAGTGATAGCAGCATCTCTGTGCTGGTATGTTCTTTTTGTTATTTTAAATTTCCCCTTTTTGAATATATAGAGGTTGGCTAAGCTCAAAACGTCTTTTCCTAGTCCCCGGAGCAAACGATTCGGTTTTTGATTTTCAAAGTCCAAATAGTCAATCCAAACCGTTGGATATTCAATCTATATTAAAATGTGCTTGGAAACCAAATTTTACATTTTTTGGAAATTGTTTACTATTTATGACGATGGTTTGAAAATTGCTGTTTTTTAATGGTGCAGAAATTTAACAAAAACAGCGATTTTCAAACCATCTTAATAAATAGTAAAAAATTTCAAAAAAATGTAAAATTTGGTCTCCAAGCACATTTTAATATAGGTTGAACATCTAAAGTTTTGGATTGACTATTTGGACTTTTAAAATCGGAAAACCAAGTCATTTTTTCCTAGCCTCTGGAATGATTTTCAAAGTCCAAACAGTCGATCCAAACCGTTAGATGTTTAATATAATATTAAAATGTGCTTGGAGACCAAATTTTATATTTTTTAGAATTTTTTTACTATTTATTAAGATGGTTTGAAAATTGCTGTTTTTATTAAATTTCTGCACCATTGAAAAACAGCGTTTTTCAAACCATCTTAATAAATAGTAAAAACATTCCAAGAAATGTAAAATTTGGTCTCCAAGCACATTTTAATATAAGATTGAACATCTAACGGTTTGGATCGACTTTTTGGATATTGAAAATTGGAAAACTGAGTCGTTTATTCCAAGGTGATAGGAAAAAACGTTTTGAGCTTAGCCAACCTCTCTCTCTCTATATATATTTAGAACTACTGCATGTTTAACATAAATAGATAAATGACGACTCTTGAGTTGCATCTGTAGGAAATCATGACCTAGTTATTTTACAGACCCAAAAGAACTTTAAACATACAACTTAAAATTCTTTTGCTTTTTCTTGCACAATGATTTTGATCATAGTTACATTTTTTGTTATCAGTCAGCTTCACAGGTCCATGGGGGTCAATTTGCTGCTGGTTTCATGGATGGGTCTGTCAGGATATTTGATATACGCAGTAGTCCTGATGTGTAAGTCTCCATATTTTTCTGATATTATGCAATTGAGCTCTTTTAATAATTCCATAGGAAGTGTTTTTCTTTTTTTATTTACTTCAATTCTAGATTTCTTGTTATTTTTTTTTATTGTAGGCCAATATGTACAGCTAAGCCACACATTCAAAGAGTGGAAAGAGTTGTAGGAATAGGGTTTCAACCTGGCATGGATTCATCCAAGGTAAATATGGTTGAAACCTTGATTTACGTTTGTGGATCGAATTGGTGCCAAGTTAGTTCAAATTGATGATTCACTTCAAATTTTTGCTCATAGAATGGCTCGTCTGATTCTGGATTGAATTAGTGCCTTATTTACTTTAATCCCCTGCATAAAATCTTAGCAGCTGATAGGGGTGTTCATTGGGTCGTTTCGGTTAAAACTGATTAAAATAGTCAAACCAAAATTGTATTCAGTTTTAAGAAATATAACAGAACCAACAGAACCAACCGAACCAACCGAACCAACCAAACCAAAATAACCAAAGTAAATTTCGGTTCGTTTGGTTGAACCGAAATAAGAGATTAAATTTTAAAAGGTCAAAACTCAATACATACATAAGTACCATTTAATAATAATAGAAATAAATATTAATATATGTATTAGTTGTTACACACATTGTTCAATTCCATACAAAATATGTAGATGGTCTAAAATATCCAAATCAAAATTTTTCTTCATTGTAAGTCCAAAAATCAAAGATTTGAACCATATAGAGTTCAGTTGATTAGGTTTTTTCAGTTTTGAAAAATCTAAACCGAACCAAATATAAAAAAACCGAAGTAATTCAAAATTTCAACCGAATTGGTAAGTTTCCTTAGGAGCCTGTCTGTGTTGTAATTTTTGTGAAAATGTGTTGTAAAAAGCAGATAGTGAGCGCTTCCCAAGCAGGAGACATACAATTCCTCGACATAAGAAAGGCGGGTGAGGCGTACCTGACGATAGATGCACACAGAGGATCTCTGACAGCTTTGGCAGTGCACAGACATGCCCCTGTGATAGTTAGTGGCTCTGCCAAGCAGCTGGTAAAGGTGTTTTCTCTTCAGGGCGAACAGCTCAGCATCATTCGCTACTATCCCACCTTCATGGCCCAGCGCATTGGCTCTGTTACCTGCCTTTCCTTCCACCCATACCGGTACCTTATTCTCTTGAGGGTTTCAGTTTTGATTGTTCAATCTCATGGGAAATGATAGAAATGATGACTTTTGATATTTGCCATTGGAATGGTTTTTTGCAAAACATTTCATGTTGATCATCATTCTGTTTTTTCATGTTGATCAATTTGTCTGGTTTGCAATATTGTTTACTGGTACCATTTAGTGAATACTCTATTGAAGTCTTATGCCAAACTTCATGTGAGACGAGCGCCCTGTTTGATTCACAGGAGGTGAAGGGGAATGAGGTGTCAAGGATGGGATGGAATAGGTAGTTACCATATTTTTAATTCTCTTGTCCTTAGCCTTGAAGTCTCTTGACCATCACGATCTCTGGGTTGAGGTTGAGAACTTGAGATAAAATGGGTTTTGTCCAAGTTGTTAGCTTGTGTCGTTTCTATTTGATCAATTTTTTTTTTTTTTTTTTTAAATTTATACTGGCATTTGCTATAAACAGGGTTCTCTTGGCTGCTGGTGCTGCCGATGCTTTGGTGTCAATTTATGCAGATGATGGCTACCAAGTGCGATGAGAAAAGCATGAAACATAATGTACACTTTAATCTGCCGACCTGTCACCTTTATCCATGTGGCAATAACCTGTTACAACTGATGTGAGATGGAACGGAGCTCCAACAGAATCAAGAGACAGTTGTGTTAAGTGTGTATGCTACCCATCAGTGAACACCATTATTTTTTAGCCTCTTCTTCGTGCCACTTGCAAAATCAACCCATGAGGCTCCAAGAAAAATACCCATATCCTCTTACCATAGGCCTTAGAAAGATGTAAATAGTTGCTTTATTTGGATTGTGTACTTCTTTTTTCTTTTCTTTTTGTTTGTTTTTTTTAGCTTTGTTATTTTATTTTATTTCATCAAATGTAAAAAAGGGGAAAAAAATACTAAACTGATTTATATGATAAATTAAGGTAGTGGGCACTGCTGGGCTGGTGGTTGTTAATATTTGTACCCAGTCGGGATTTGTGGTTTAATCAATTACCAGGTTGAAATATTGGAAATGTGAGATGGGAGTGTACTGTTAGATGTTGTGGATTGTGAATTTTGAATTTAATAAGGGGTAGAGCTGAATGAAAACATTGGTGGTGCAGCAGTACAGGAGACGTGTCTCTGTTTAGTTTGTTTATTGGTGGCTCAACAAGGTCTAGCGTTCTTTGTACATAAGCGTTCCTTGTAAAATTAGGGAAGTAATTCTTGAGAGTAATTCTTTGTGTACTTTTCTGTGCTTCCATGCTCTTAGCATTTTCAAATGTTGATTTTAATGTACCTTCCCCTCCTATTTTTTTTTATGAAGTTTCCAACGCTGATAATGCAAAATTAGTTGTGATAGTCAATTCCAGGTGTCAATTATATAAATAAAGCTAAAAATTACTCTATAGATATGTTGCAATGGCAGTTATTCTACAGTTGAGGCTTGGCTTGTGAACATCAGTTGATGCTGAAGTGGATAAGAATTAAGAAGTGAGTGTGTAACAAGGAATTGTTGGAAAAGACCTAAGATGACCTCTCTAGAATTTCTACTATGCATATAACTTTCAAGTACCACAATTTTGAGATAATTTAGGAACTAGGACTAACAAAACAACCATAAACCCCCTCGAAGATTAACAAAAATGAGACTGAAGCATAACCTCATCAAATATGAAAGTTACCACACTTTAAGAAAATAAAATACCATGGAAAGATTAGCAAATATCAAACACCAAAATAGTTACCACTAGTTCATGTCAAAACATCTTCCAAGAACTCTTCCTTTCAAATTAGGCAACTAAGCCAATTGAGGGGCACAAGGGCATTGCATTTTGTTACAATAGCTACACCATCGGATGGACATTTGATACCCTAACAAAATAACACACTTATATATGCCCATAAAGATCTCCATATGACCATATCTCCAACTACGTCTATTCTAAAGTTCAATAATAATTTAACAATGGCCCATTCTCCAGTGCTCCTTTTCTTCATCACCATCATCGTCAGAACTAATGTCGGCAATTTCTGTATCATAGATGTCAGAACCATTTTCACAGTAATCATATGGGTCTCTCTCCTCTTCATCCCCTGAAGGCACTTCGTCGGGATAATCAAACAATGGATTATCTTCGGCTACAATATCACGCACGAAAAACAAGAATCAAAATATTGGAGTATTGGTGTTTTTCAAGTTTAACATTTATAAAACAGCTAATGAAAATACTGCATATACTGTGATGCCCTTGCTACATTAGCAAATCAGCTATCAATTTTTTAGTATACTGACAGAGGCTAATTGTATGTCAAATTGTACTGTGAACATTAACAGCATGCTAATTGTATTTTAAGTAAATGCTTATTACTTCATAATAAAATTATAATTAATATACTTTTCCTTTTCTTCTTTTATGAAAAAAACCACAAAAAAGGGGAAAGATAGTTACCATTGGAATCGTCGGTATCATAGTCGGATTTGGGCCCATCATAGAAATCATCATCATCACCATTATCTACTTGTACCCTTCAATGAGAAAATAAAAATAAAAATCATGAAAATAAGTCCCACACCTAGAAATTCAGAGTCAAATATTTGAGTGATGTCCCTAAATTTATTTGGGTCTCTGTTTTTGGATATCTGCAAGCCATGCCCATATGTAGAAACCAAGATTAATCAATACTTAAAGCAATTGCACTTGCAATGTTCATATTACATAAATCAATGTGCTTCATTACAGGAAATCATGGCTTAACTTTACTTAAGGGTTAGGTTCAAATCAAAAAGCAAGCTAGGTCCGGGGTAAAGTTGACAACTTGCAGAGAGTAGGCCTTTGTTTTATCAAACAAATCTAATGAGCAGAACTAGCAGCGAATAAACGAGAAGCCAGGTGCTAGTTTCACAGTTGAAATTTTTTGCATGTCATTGTAAATAGCATATCTAGTGCAGTTTGTTCAAATACCAAATGATAAAGAAAAGAGTGCAAGAAAATCTTACAAAGGAAAGTTGGCTTGAATGTCATCCATTTTGGTATCACCATCTTTTTCCACCGTATAAAGGTCATACACATAATTCTCTGAAATAAAAAAATTATATTTGAAGATATACCAACATTTTAAAAGGCTCTTAGTTATTAGGATTTATAAATGAAATATAAAAAAATTGGATACCATCAGAGGAGACCTTGGAAAATATATCAGATTCAATTTCAGTGGCTGCTGATGGGATGTACTCTCGTACAAGGGGTAAATAGTTGCATAAGATTGCTTCATCTTCCACCGTCATTTCTCTTTTTAGAGAGATTCAGTAAATAAAACATTAGTAAGCTGCTGATATATACTGTTACAGGAGGCTTTACCGGCCAGAATAATATCATATATAGTCATTTAACTAAACAAGGTAAAGGAAAGGGAACAAATCAAATTGAATGAATAGCAGGCTGATGGCACCTTACTTTTTCTTTTCAATCTTTGGAGGTGTTTCATCAATGGTGTCAACTTGAAGAACATCATATAGCATGCATACCTCTTTTAAGGAATCCTTTCTACTCTTCCATATTTGCTCAAATCTTGCATTCCTTGCCATCTCCTGAATTTATAAAAAAAATAGCGAAAAATAATGATAAATAGCCTTGATAAGAACTTATGCTGCTCTAATACACACACATAATTTACATGCACTATTGGCACCGATGCATCAGGTGGTTTACTATTAATTTTTTGAAGTAATCTACTAACAGAAACTTATATCTGTCAATAGAGAATCCCTAAAATTGACTCCCTTTATTACAACTCGGTCCCCTTAAAAGGAGTTTGGAAATAGAGATAAGACCTCTCATTAAGTTTCCCCTAAAAGTGTGACTAATGAGACGCAAGGCTCCAGACTGATTTTTTTTTCCCCCAAAGTTATGGACTCCAACCTTTCTAATAGAAGAAATATTTTTATTATACCTTACATTTTTCTTAATTGTATTTATTTGCTTCTGTGACTCCTGCAGTCTTATATAATGTTAGCAAAATATAGGAACTATATAATGTTTTTTGACTTGTTTATCCTTATGGTGAAAAACCTTATTATAAATTAAAATAATATTTTTGTTATACACAAAGAAGAAGAATAAAGTGCACATGTACAAAAAGAAGTCTCTAATCCTTTGATTTTCAAAAATGCCATATCACTTTATCCATATCATATCATATCAAATTCAATACTCATGTCCGTATACATTATGCATAGATAGGAGCACAAAGAACATTGATGACTAAATAATAAAAAGAAGGGGTACCTCATGCTTTTGTTTAGCAACCTGATTCTTATCTGGCTTCTGCTAATTAGAAATGAACTTGTGAGAAATAGGTATAATTGAAAGAGAAATTTCACAAAATAAACAGTAACGTATTACAAGATTAAGCATTGAGGGATTCATGTTTAAAACTAAGCTAAAATACAAAAATGAACTCACATTTGCCAGCTTGAATGCTCTCTTTCTCTCCTCAATTTTCATATCCTTTGAAACATTGGAATTAGTCTGGCAAAAAACATTGTAAAGATAAAATAAGGCACCATATTAACATTATCAAGGTAAATGAAAACAACAACCAAGCCTTTAGTCCCAAGCAAGTTGGAGTAGGCTTAAAAAGGGATGCAACACAGGGACTTCCCAGGATGTCACCCATCGTAGTACTACTCCTGCCTAAGCACGCTTAACTTCGGAGTTCCCATGGGATCCAGTGCTTTAGTGCTGGTATGGTCATGTGGGGCAATTAAGTTCATCTATAATTAAACTTTGAACAACTTCAAGCATGCAGTAATTAAAGAAAACGTGTTACGTATGGCATAATTCTATTGGACATTTGAATATAAATTTATTGTTATTTTGGACTTCTCTATTTCGTGACAACTAGTATACGTTAAAGGCTAATTGAGAGGTTCATTTGGGTTACTAACAAATACAACTGTATGATTTTACTATATACTTATGTGTTCTTATTTAATGAGCACACAGTGAGCAAAAAACAATATGATCAATTAATAACCAGGCAAATTCCTAAATTTCACTAATAGTTTGATTGTTACAAAATTTTAAACTAACCAGGAAAGAATGCAAAACAGTTCCGAGCACATCAGTACAACTTTATTGTTATTTTAGACTTCTCTATTTCATAACAACTGGTATACAGTAAATGCAAATTGAGGGCTTTGTTTGGGTTACTGTAACCACAGGATTTTACTAGGTACTAGTGTCTTCTCATTTAGTTAACATATAGTGAGCAAAAAACAATATGACCTATTAATATACCATCGAAATTCCTTTATTCCACTAATTTTTTTTATTGTTGCGAAAATTAGAAACTAACCAGGAAGGAATGCAAAACAGTTCCCAGTGCATCAGAGTTACTGATAGTCTCAACATGTTGCACAAAAAGCTTCTTTGATTTTGGTTCCTCCACAACTAAAACAAACACAATACCACACGCAAAATTTAAACTGAAAACATTCTAAAATCACGTGACAGAGTACAAAATCAACATTTGACAGTTTTATTAACCTTTTTGTGGCGTCGAACCAGAGATAGCGAGCTTCTCAAAATCCAATAAGGTTCTCTTAGAAGGTCTTTCATTAATCTCAAGCCCTAAAACGAGAAACCTAGTAAATAAGTAACCAAACGAATAGTTCTGGAACAACAAGATATTAAAGAAATACAGAGCAAGAAAATTTACAAAATCCATCGAATCTGGCCTGGCTAAGTTTTCTCTTAACCCTTACGATCACTGGTTTCTCATTCACCGAATCAGGAGGCGGCGGCAGTGAAAAGGAGGAGCAAGAAGGCCTCTCAATTTGCGCCATTGCTGGTGCCTTCTCTAGTTCACCTCTTAATTTGTACAACTCGCTTTGTAGCAGCCTCCTCGATCAATTCGTTCATTAGTTCGATTTTTGCAGGTAACATTTGCAGTGCTCCCCCCAAGATTTTTATTAATATCTTAAAATAAAGAAATTATAAAATCTGCCCTCCGAATTTTAAAAAATAAATAAAAAATATCCTGACCGTCCACTGTGAGCACCAAACCACTCCCAAGTGGAGCAGCCAACTATCTATACCAAGCAGCCCCCTAATAGGGTGGTCTTGTAAGGTTTTAATTTCACCAATTTAGTATTTTTGTTGTTAGAATGAATTTTGAGTGGACAGGAGAGAGAAAAAAATCACAATATATAGGAGTTTTATATTATACAGCGCTTCACTAGGGGTTGGCTTAGTATGAATCTTAGAGTTGGCCGCTTTGAGCGGTCAAGACATTTTTTAATTTTTTTTTCAGAGGACAAATTTGATAAATTTTTTATTTTTTAAGGTATTAATGAAAATCTCGGTGCCCCCCCTTATTTATTAGTGTTAACTGTTAAGCGAGGCTATGATAAATTACCTATCAAGCAGTGTTATGGATTTATATCTTTATTTACAAAATTGGATTTATATTTTTATTTACAAAGTTCAAACAATTGATCCGAACAGTTTAAGCACAATGTTCATATGAAAATATACTTAAAGATAAAATTTTATATATTGTTTATAATTGTTCATATTTTTTAGATAGATAGAAAATCACTACTTCAGATGATTTAGAATTTTTAAGTCCAGTAACTTTTAACCTATCTAAATAATAATAATAAACTTTCTAAAAAATGACAAAATTTAGTATGCAAGTCATATTGAACGGTTTAAATTGATTATTTACATTTTAAAAACGAATATATGAGTTTATGACATGGGCCGCTTTGTAATATTCATATTACATTGCCTCATTCTAGTGTAAGTTGAATTTTATTGTTCTCTTTTGATTTCTTTTATGTTTATTACCGTGTTTGCATTACTGTATTCATTCTTTGAGATTTTCATGTGAAATATTACGGTCTAATACTTTATAATAATAATAATTTATTATTATTTGTATTAGTGATTTTCATGTAAATAAATGTTCAGGTCAACATGAATTGGGATTGATTGAATTTACCAATTTAAAGGTGAACCAGTTAATTGAATCTTTATGCTTATTTGTATTTCGAAGCCAATTTCATTTTACCCATAATTCCTTGCATTTTATTTGCAAAACCCTTGAAATATTTATTTTTACTATTCAAAATTTATTGTTTTGCTATATTTGTAAGATGGCAAGTGATGTTATTATTCCTGCAGAATAAAAGGGGCAAAATAAAAAATAAAAGTGATGTTATCATACGTTCAAAATTCTTGGTTTGTCCTTTTCTAATGATTTTATGCATTAGATCATCTTCATTGTTCTATCAAGATTTAACTCTTTTCCTAAGATCATTTAATCCTACATTCCGTGCCTCACCAGATTAAATGCAATTTGATGGTTTCATAATTAACTTTTGTTTCCAACATTAGCTGAAATTTGTTTGATCTTAAATCATTTTTAATTCTTTCCGTGAATATTTATGATGTTCAAGTTGTTTGAAATACACTAATTCAGAAAGCAAAAGCTATTACCTTAGCTGCAAGGTGTTGTCAGAAAATCAGAATGAGAAACTTGCTAATGAGTCACCCACGCCAAAAATAATACAAAAATGTTGAACTCTACTCATAATAATGGGTTATTATTCGACACCTCAAAAGAAATAAAAAATTAACTCCCCTTTATCTATTCTATTCTACTTAATCGCCTATGTCTCCAAAATTATCATTTAGGCTAGAACCAATTTGATTGCTCAAAATCTCTAAACTTCCTTAAATATTTCTCCATGTCAACTCTTGATTTAGCCCAATCTACTTTCTCAATTACTGTTTGTGGGTCATCCCTTTCATTCTGTAGTCAAGATAACAAAATGTAGAATCAGAAACAATATTAATTCTAAGATCAATTTCTGCAATGAAATATACATTTCAGAACAATTTAATAAATAATAAGTCTAGTACCTCATCAATAACTTTGAAAGATGTCCCATTATCACGGATTAACAGTAAATCGTTTCTTCTATTTCTATTTTTACCTCCTGGTACAGTAACCTGCGAAAATAACAAATAACCACTCCATATCAATTCTCTTTTTATGTGCCAATTGTTAAACAAAATATGCATGAAAGATAAATTCCGAGACCATAAGTGGAATGACATAATGCAACAAAAACTTACAACAACTTTGGCCCGTGTTATTGACCTTTCTTTTGAATCAATTACATAAATTTCTTCAAAATCAAGCACAAAGTCAGCATCACTTTTCCTCCTGTTCTTGTAGTGCTTTGTTAAGAATACCTACAAAAATGCATCATCAACAGTAAGAAATTGGACCTTACTGACATAAAATAAAAAATATATTGACACAAGTTATTAGTTAATGCCAAGAGTATATACCTTCATAACCTCTTCATTGAGTTCGGTCAGTGGGTCGTTTGGGGTGTCTACTGGTGGCTCGTAAAAATTGTACACCATATATTCTTTCTTTGAGCATCGAGTCAACTAGCATTTTAAAGCAATAATAATATCAAATTAATATATCTTCCAACAAAAGAATCTCAACACAGCATACTGATAAGATCACGAGCTTTATCCAGCTCTTTGTATTGATTGCATGAAGTCGTGTACCATATTCATATAGGATTGAATTGAAGTTAATTATGAAAATACTTATCCCAGTTTTTTCTTTATCATGGGCAATAGTTTCAATATAATATCAAAACAAGGGAAGTTTTGGAACAGATTCTAGAAAAAGAATGAAATTACCTTTTGAGGCACAGGAGTAAGAACCTTAGGAATTGAGTACACATCCATATCTGGTGGACTGACATACATCTGTTTGCAAAAAGCAAAAATGAAACTTCATACTTTGCATTCATTATACATGCATCCATATCACATAAATTGAAATATGAAGGTTTCATATATCATTGTACTATTAGTATAGCACTGAACTGTGTTAATTTGGATGTAGTATGGTAATTACCATAGAGGTATGGGAGGACAAATTTCTTACTGAATGGCAATGCCTGTACCAGTACGAGCAGATATGTATACAACTGTATTTACACAAATTAATGGTCTCTTACCAAGGTGTTGCCAAGGTAGCTGAGAGTGCATGATAAGTGTTGATCTAACTGATACGGTAGCAGACTTAACTTCCAAGAACTAATATACCATATTTTTTGTGGGCCATCCGACCAAAATCAAACAGTCCAACTTAGACCTTAATTTTTCGGGAGGATTTTTATTTTTATTTTTAATCTAATCTGAAATCGGACAGCCCCCATGCAAGCTACGCACTTCACTGACATAACTTCTATGGCATCCATTGTTAGATTACCAGTTACAGTACCATACCATTATCACAATTCAAAACAATAGAAGAAACAGTAGACTTGTAAGCATTATAAAAGAGAAAAATTGAATATTCTACCTCTCTGAAATCATACACATCATCATCTGAATCTGGCGATTTTCTGATGAAAAAATCACAATCCAAGAGGCTGATTTTATGAAATTCCTCCTCATTGATTCTATAATCGACCATGGTGTCCGCTTCCCATCCCACCGTGCTGACAAACCCTCCACTAGACAGAGGAGCCAGCGCCACCGTCTCCTCTCCGATCCCCTGTTTAGTTCCATCAATCAATATATTGTCGTACTCGATTTCGTAGTCCTGCTCGTTGTCAGCATCTTCTATTTCATCATCGAAGTAATCAGCTCCGGGAAAATCATCTCCGTCGTCACCGACGGCGACCGAGAGGTCCCGCCTGAGATGGCGCTCATGGAGGCGGAGGGGGAAGATGGAGTTTAGGTTTACGGTTAGGTTTAGGGTTTTAGGAGGGGTTGAGAGGCGAGAACAGAGGAGAGGTGGCGAGTGAAGCGACAGAAGAGCACTTCTCATTTTTTAAGCAAAAGGGAGCTCTTCTTTGTGCGAGACCTGCTCAGATAAGCTTTTCTTGTTACTACTTGTGTAGTTGTGTGAGATGAAATTAAGAGAAAAGGGGGTCTAGTGGATATCGTACAAATTTGGTCCGATGCCTCTATTGACCCGTTAGATATTCGTCAACATTCGTGTTTAACTTGAGATTTATTCAATTTTAATTATCACACGGATCATGACGCTTATTGAATGGTTAAGATTGTGGATCAGACCGAATTTGGTCCGATGCTCATAAGATACACCCACTCTCGGGATAACATTTAAGCTTGTAGGAACACGTGGGCTCCACAAAACATTCAAATAAGTTCCGGTCTTCGGGTTTACATTTAGATTTGATCTGTATTATTTTTTTTATGTTCAATAAAAAAATACGACATATCGATTTTGTTTCGAAACTAGAAATTTTAGAGTACTAAAATTAAAATAAACAATATGGTTAGTGGAAATTGAATACTATAAAGTAAGTTCTAAACAAGACTACTTAAATTAGATATGTTTTAAATTTTTCTGAGAGACTAAGCTATATAAAAAATTCTAAAAAAAATATATTAAATTTCAATATATATAACTAAAATTTTAAAATCATAAGATGACTTAGCACTTGTACAGGTTAATATAGATCCACCCCTGTTTTGTTTTGGTGGAAATCAAGAGCTTATTAAGAGTAGAATTAGGGTGTTCTTAAGTTTATCAACTCCTTTAGTGAACTCAAGTTTAATACTTATTAAATCAGTTTCAAATAACAAATCAAAACAGTTGAAACCCGCTTACCTAACGAGTAATGCGTCTACATGAAAAAATTTTAAACATTCGAATTAATTTAGTATAAAGTCAATTGATAAAAAATAGAAGGTTAATAAATTAATTTTAATGTATTCATTTTTTTAATGTTTAAAATTTTCACTTATAGACGCATCACTTGTAAGGTAGGTTGGTTTCAACGGTTTGAATTCGTCAGTTGAAACTATTTAACGGATTTTAGATTTAAGTTTGCAAAAGGACTTGATGAATTTAAGAACACCCTAGTTCTACTTGCTTTTAAAATACATTAATATTGATAAAGTATGAATATTGAATTTTCAATTTAAAATACAAGAATAAAATTGAAGAATGATAATTTTTCATCTTAATCTAAAAAATAATTATATAAATCACATCTAACAATTTTATTTTGACATATAAAATTTTAAAAATATAAAAACAAAATTACAATAAAAACGCAAAATAGAAATATATTTAAAACCTCATCTACTTTAATTATTAGTTTTTGTATTTTACTTGACAATATATATTCTATTGTATATCTCAATTCACATATATAATATAACTCTCTGTACTGAAAACGTATTTTAGAAATTTTTTTTTTCCTGCTCACATATCAAAAGAATGGAAAAAAAGAAATGAAGATAGAAATACTCAAAATTGGGTCCCCCATTGCCAAAACAGACCTCAACTCATCTTCTCGTCTTGTCTTCTTCCTCGTCGCCCCATCTCCTCATATCATTTCTTCATTTTTAATTTTTAATCCGCGCCACTCTCTCTCGTAATTTTATACTCGCCACTCACTCACTCACGCCACGCGACGCCACACGACAAATCCAGTCGCGGTGGCACTGTAACCTAAAGCAACATCATAAGCCATCCAAATCAAACTCACTCTCCGGCATGGCGCCACCTCCGCCTCGGCCGGAGAAGATGGCGGCGGATTTCTTCATGGGAGGTGCCGCCGCTGTGGTGGCCAAATCAGGCGCTGCTCCCATCGAACGCGTGAAGTTGTTGCTACAGAATCAAGGAGAGATGATCAAACGAGGGTATATCAGGAGGCCTTACATGGGGATTCGGGATTGTTTTCTCCGGGTTTTCAGGGAAGAAGGCGTGATTGCGTTTTGGAGGGGGAATCAAGCCAATGTTATCAGGTATTTTCCCACGCAGGTATGATTTTCTTGGAGTTCTTGAAGAAAGATGGATCGATGTTGTGGTTTTGTTGTTGCTATCATAGGTTAAGGATGCCTAGCTGATTAGTAACTTAATTATTTGTTAGATTAAGACTGGAATTCATCTAATTTTAAATTGGTTACTAGCTCAGTGATTGTTGTGCGTACTTGTAATAGGAATAATTAAACTTGATTTGTTTAAATGAGGCAATTAATGAGCTGTTGTGTTATTATTCAATAATTTGAATATTTAAATTTGTGCGGAACACATGAAATGGAGGCTGAATTATCATGTTATCTGTCTTTTAATCTACTGCTCAATAAAGTATCTTTATTCATAAGTTTTTCTTTTCAGGCATTTAATTTTGCATTCAAGGGCTATTTTAAGAGCATTTTCGGCCGAGATAAAGAGAAAGACGGCAACATGAAATGGTTAGTTGGCAATGTGGCATCAGGCAGTGCCGCGGGGGCCACAACGTCTCTTCTCCTTTACCACTTGGATTTTGCACGCACACGGCTCGGGACTGATGCTGTGGACCATCATGCCCGAACTCAGCGCCAGTTTAAGGGGTTAGTGGATGTGTACCGGAAAACACTGGCAAGTGATGGTATAAAAGGGCTCTATACAGGATTCGGTGTCAATTTAGTGGGGATAACTTTGTATAGAGGATTTTACTTTGGTATTTACGATACCTTGAAGCCTCTTTTGCTAGTTGGACCTTTAGAGGTAAATTTCTAATTTTGACTTAATATTTATTATTTGGGTATTTCTTGAAAATTCTACATTCATTCTTTATACCTGTCAGATTTGTACGTGCCCTGAGTTGTGATAAGCTTTTACTGGTTTGTCTTGAGTTCTTTGACATACATCCATTAATAGTTGTAGAAGTCCAATTGTATCAGCACAATTGGGCTTGTAATTTTATTTACTCTTTGTTCACATTTACATTGTTAAAAAATAATAATACAAGTATTGGTTCAGTATCTGATTGACACTACTTAAATTTATGTGATCTGCTAGAGTGATTAGCTTAAAACTATCTTTACTGAACCTACCTATGAAGACTATCAGTGTTTTTTTTTTAGGTACTGATCTGTTATTGAAATTTAAATGCTATTATTCTGAGCCTCAGTGCCTGATTGGCATTTTAATGAAAAATCTTAGATGGCAACACTGCATGGTCAGTGCAAGGCTTCCATGCTACTAGGGATTTGTTTTGTAACTCTTTTTAGTTCTTTCTCGCTTAGTAGACAATAGGCACACGCATTTTTTCTATAATAATAGCAATTAAAGAATTCTCATCCTTTTCATTTTTTAGTTAAAGTATATCTTATATTACAATTATTTCCTATTATGTAACTATTTATCTAATATTTTGTTACTAGGGAAATTTCTTGGCGAGTTTTGCACTTGGATGGAGTGTGACAACCTTTTCTGGTATTTGCGCCTACCCATTTGATACTCTTCGAAGAAGAATGATGCTTACTTCAGGTCAGCCATCAAAGTACCAAAGTGCCCTTCACGCCTTGAGGCACATAATTGCTACTGAGGGTATTTCGGCACTTTATAGGGGCGTAACTGCAAATATCCTATCTGGCATGGCAGGTGCTGGTGTTCTTGCAGGATATGACCAGCTTCACCGTCTGGTCAACCGGAAGAATCAAAGCTTTGACCAATGAATTAAGAGGGAACTAAAATAACGTTTAATAATATACAATTGACAATTTCTTGAGAGAAATGCTGGTCCTTGGGATAACCCCTAAACAAAAAATAAAGCCTCAGATAACTCTGCTTCTTAGTTTTTTCTCCACAAAATAATATGGTAAATGTGCATATTGGGCCATTTGACAAGTAGAGGGAGTGAAATATAAATGTTTGATCTTCACATATTTTTAGGAAATGCTGGGTATTTTTTTTGGAGGTGGGATTGTGGAAATTAAATACGGTATTGACTCTACTATACTTCTTTACCCTCAGTAATTTCAAAATAATGTATATAATTCATGATTGATTGATTCTATCTTCAGGATTGTTGGGGTGGGGGTATGAGAACTAAATCTGTATTGTTCAAGAAAGGCAATTGTATATATTTGGTTCATTTTTATAATTGAGTAATCAGTTACTGTTGCTTGTAAATTCTTTCAAGTATAGTGCAAATTACGAGTTCTCAATTTCTTTAGCTCGTTTGCTTAACATTTCTGTTTGTATATATTAAATTTCACTGTATGCTGGTCATGTTCTGAACCAGCCAAATAACTCTTGAAAACTTATCAGTAAAACCTTGAACTCGTTGCTTAAACAAACCTTTCCAGTGGTTCCCTTTCACTACCAACTTACTTGAATGTTGGATTTATTAAAAGCAAACTATTGATGAACGAAACATGTAGTCGTTTCCAAAATTTACTCTCCTCATTTAACTGTGATTGTTGTTTCACCGAAGCATCTTAATTTGATTATCGGTAATGGCCTTCAAGCAGCTGCTTTGGATCCCCAATTTGTACCCATGAGAGTGAATGGGTTCCCATATAATTGATTGTGCTAGTATCATAATCATACAGCTCGTATCGGTTACGGAAAATTACAGATTTACGGATGGTTTCTGATAGTAAATTTTATTTCAATGCATAAAGTATTCTACGTCAGTTTGATTATTATTATTTAATAAAATTCGAATTCATACAAAATATAAAAAAATAGAAAATTACATCGTACACCTTTTTCACTCGTTTGGCATTAAAATGATTAATTTACTTTACCAGAAGTTCAGAGCTGTTCTGCTATTTCCGTTCGGCCCAATTATTCCAACATAATTTACGATACTTGAGCCTTCGAAAAGAGCTTACAGAAGCCCATATTTCGGGCCCGTTAATTAGTGAGCTTTGCGATTATAAGGCCCAGATTCGCCTAGGTAGGTGGCGCTAAATCTTCATTTTATCTTTCCTTTTGCCTTACCTTTTGTTGTTTTGCCTAGGTAGGTGGTGCTAAACCATCACTAAACCATTACCTTCTATATAAGTTCCTGGCACTTATAATAATGATTTATTTTTTTATTTTATTTTATGATTTAATTTGGTGATTATGTGTTTACAGTAATATATTATTTATTTGCTATATTTCTATTAGATGACACAAGTCATTGATTTATCATTTGTCTGTTTTATGTTAATTTTCACAGGTAACAATTAAGTATGAACAATGTTATTTAATTTAGATGGATACTGTATCCAACTCATACCGTATTTAGACACACCTATTGGTAATCATGTGCATTCTATCAAGTACTCTGATTTGGTACAAATTTGTACCATAATTCCCTTGTAATTAAAAATCAGAGGCTTCAACCCCACCAAAACCTCATACCTTACATCTGTCATTAAGTTTTGAGATAAATCAAGTACTAGATGCTAAAGGAAGCTGAGCTGGAATTCCAGGCAATTATATTCTCTGATTCCCTACTGAATTAACAGACAATGATTTGGATCGGTTCTTCTATTAGTAAAGCAAGAGCGTTCTTAGATGTAGCCAGAAGATATGTTTATCTTTATTTACGAATTTGTTTTAAGAAAAAGATTGAGATTTAGTTGTTTAAATTCTAATATTCTCTTAACTTGCTATGTAATAGTAGCCGTTGAAATTTAAATTTAAAAGACTAAAAATGTTTTCATTTTTATTTAATTTTAAGTGTTTTGATGGTGTACTAACGTTACCATATCATCCAATATGCTAATGGTTATTATAAGAAATATATTCTAACTATCCAAATTTGATCTTTTCATGTTCGAAGGTTGATCCGAGTTGCTCGATGTGAACTACATATATATTAAAAGATGAGGGTTCAAATGCCTCTATTTTTTGTGTCTTCATCATGTCTCTATTTTTAAAAACTTTAATAACTCAAAATTTAAAACTTAAAAATTAAAATAAAATCATTGGATGTGATCTACATCATTTTCTCTATGTGATCATAAAAAATTATGACATTTCAATTTTGTTTTGATGTGAATTAATAAGTTAAAAAATCAACGTCTAGAAATTATCCACATTAGTGTGTTTTTTATAAGCTCTTGATGTCAACCAAAATAAAATTGAAATGTCATAATGTTTTACATGTGCATAGATAAAATGATGTAGATCACATCCAACGGTTTTATTTTGACTTTTAAGTTTTAAATTTTGAGTTATTAAAGTTTTTAAAAATAGAGGCATGGTGGAGGCACAAAAAATGGAGGTATTTGAAACCTCCTCATATTAAAATATTATAGAATAAACAATTTTACTATTTTCAGCATTTTTTTTTCTGATTTTTGAAAATAACCTCATTTGATATTCAAACAATTTATTTTTTATTATTTAAAGGTCGAGATTTATATGTCGTGTTTTAAACTGGTTAATTGAATTTTTTTTTCCTTCATATTATCATATTTACGAGAGTTTTTTAAAAAAAAAAAAGAAAATCTCAAACATATATTTGGTGAAAATAAAAATCACACAAAATAGAACAAGAAGTTGTGTTTTTGGGGGGTTGGGGGGGGGGGGGGGGGGGGGGGGGTGATCCATATTTATGTGACCTGCCAAACCCTGCAGTGATTTAACATCAGCAAAAGGAATTTGTATCCACTGCATTAACTCAAAATAGAATCTGTTGAGTTAATGTATCAGGACCGTCCAATTCGCTTTAAAATTCATGCAAACTAGATCTACACTAATATTAAAGGACCAGTTCAGATTGTAGTCAGATTAACTCCATTTAATATCATACAACTGAAATGTATTAACTAATTAAAAGATGTTCTTTGAGTTATAGACGATGCGGACTCCAGCAAAAGACAGTCTGGAAACATATATGCCATGGGACAACTCAGCAAGTGAGCTTGATACAAAAGGCAGTAGAAGACTACAAGTTCATGCAAATATTGGATGCTTGCGTGGCAATGATTAATTGTGGACATTTTTGGGGGCACATGTGAACAGGAGAGAAGCTTACTTGTTTGTCCCCCAGGCTTAAAGACATGGAATTAGGGTTATATGCATCCAAAATTCCAAACACATTTTATAGAAATCCCTGGAATCATTCTAAATTTAAAATGGTTTTCTGTGCTCATATTAGATGTTGCTTTTTATGTGGTAACGTGAGTTTGAATTTAGTCGAGCTAGGCCGTTAACGGTTCGTTCATGAGCCACACATATATAGACCAATTATTTTTCTCGATTTATATTATGTGTATACACACTCACAATACATAAACACTATATATCATAGGAGTATTCGAAATCGAACAATTTTTTCTTATGGACATTCATTAATTAATATCTAATACATAAAAAGAAGAAGTTGAATTATGATTTATAATATACAACATAACAGGTCTCTAGCATATATATATATAGCTAGAAAGAAGAACATAAACATGCTCTCCATACTACACAGTTCACACCAATGCACAATCATGCATGTAAACAGCGCTCTCTAGTTGTCACCAACTTAATTTTGTTTTACAGTACCTCGTCACGAGAACTTGCCTTCTATATATTTTTTTTATGATAGCCTTCTATATATACATACATTGCAATTAATGATAAAGGCACTAAATTTTCCAATTTAATTAAGTACTGTTCTAGCTAGCTAGTATTATTATTCCCTCTCCAACGTTGAATGAGATAATTCCATAGAACATAATTTTATATATATTAAAAATTATAATTAAACACAATATATAAATTTGAAGATGTTAAAGACATATGCGTATCGAGTAGAGAACTAGCTTTTGCTTTAGCAACAAATATATATAATGCTCTCAAACTGGAATATATATATAAGAGACATCTCAAACTAGAATAGTAGTTTTTGTGCAATGCCCCTTCTCTTTTCAAATATGGAATTGGATTGCCCAACATAATAACTTTATGTTTGAGGGATCTACTATGGTTGATATATGGTTTATTAACGCTTCTATTCCTCTTAAAGATAAGCCACTGGTAGAGCTTGTCCGTGGTGCTGTGCTTTGGTGTATATGGCTTGAACGAAATAGGCTATGTTTTCAACAATCTCATATGTCTACTTTAAAGGCCCTTGGTTCCAAAATTATTGCCTTAGCTACATTTTGGTGTAAGACTTTAAATAATGGCTCATTACTTAATTTGTCTTTAATCATGCCTTTGGACACTAATGCCTTGCCTTCTCAGGATCTGATTTTATTAGGTCAACAGGAAATAGTTCAGGAGGGGGATTCAGAGATAGAGGTCGAGCACCCTATACTGACACCAGAAGATTTAACTCATATGCTTGGGTTAGAGTTTCTAAATGACTAGGATTGATTGTTTTGTTGTCTGCTGGTGTTAGGAGTTTTGTTGTTGGCTGCTGTTTGTTTTTGATGTTTCAGTTCTACTCTTTGGGCGTTTGTTTGCCTAGGGTTGTTCCTATGGACTAGCCTTTTTTATTTTTGTTTGTTTGTTTTTTGGTACAAAATGTATGCGTTTCCTTCTTCAATTATTTGGAGATTGGAAAACAAACAATTTTATGGTTTCTAATGAAATCGGTGGGTAACCACTTTTTCAAAAAAAAAAAAACAATATGAGTAGCACTACAATACAATTCATGCAAAATAATATAAAAAAAGTGTGTTGTTTTAATAGTTATATTACATCAGACACATCAATATATATATGTTTCTTTAAAAAATTAACACCGTTCCATTTGATCAAAACAAAAAGAAAAAAAAATCAGGGGAATGAGAACTATATGTGACGTACTAAATTTTTTTTTTTGAAGACTTAACGTTTTTTTATGAAGTATTGCATTTTTCATAGAATAAAACACAGATCTCAGCAGCCCCCTATGCACAAAGATAGAATACAGGATTGGCTAAAATCGGGGAATAAATATATATAGAACCAAAATAAACTACAGCTTCACGCCACGTGTCGATGTATGGCATCTCTCCTGTTTGCTTAATTTGGACACTTGTTTGATAATTTCACTATAATAATTGTAAAATTATCGGATGATTATCAGTTTGTCACTAAATGAGCCAGCTGTTTTCCAATAGATTTAATTTAGTAAAACTTAGATTATTTTATAGGTTCTAAGTTTTCGTCGTTTTTCATTATTTCGGATTGACAACAGACGCAACTAATTAATTTATGCATCCAATTGGTCCCACAAAAATATGAAAAAAAGAGTTACCTAGTGATTCTTAATACAAACAACTAATATTAGTACTGTACTTAGATGAACTGATCGTCATTATATGAAGGCGTGCCAGTTCATAGCTAGTGAAGGAAATTAGTAATTAACGCCGTTTTTAGTTCCGTTACGATATGTTGAAGATATATCACATTATGTCACATCACGTGTGTCAGTCATGTGATGTGTTTTACCTGTCACATCATGTATATATAGTTATTCGCGCGATATGTTTAATTTCGATTGGATATACATGACATAACACAACACACGATCCAAACTGGTGTGATCGCATCACATCATGTCATTTGATCAGTTTTTAAAATTTGTTTACTAATGTTTTAATATATTCTTTGCACTCAATTGATTAACTTAAGTTATAAAGGCGACATTCACATCACATTTGATTGCATCATATGTGATCACAATGCATCAAGTGACTGTCCTCCATCATTTTAATTACATCATAACATGTTATGTGATTTTTTTTTATTACGTGATATGATGTAACTAAGTTTAGTCACGTCACATAACTTTTTGTATTATCGGTTTATAATTTTAATTAAACCGTGATAGAATAATATAGTATCCAAAAGGATATTATATATATATATATAGAGAGAGAGAGAGGGGGGGGGGGGGGGGGGCGGAGGGGTTGACTAATATCAAAATGTTTGTTCCTGAGTTATGATACAATTAATTGGTTTTTTGATTTTCAAAGGAACTATTAGATGTGAAAATGTGCTTGGAGATCAAATTTTTTATTTTTAACTTGTTTTTTTACTATTTATTAAGCTAGTTTTAAAATAACTGATTTTGATAAACACTGAAAATTTTTTGGATCATTAAACAACGATTTTAATAGTGACTTAATAAATAGTAAAAAATTTACAAAAAATGTAAAATTTGGTCTCCAAGCACATTTTATTATAGATTAATTGTTGATTAATGGCTCGGATCAACTATTTAGACTACAAAAATATAAAACTCGAAGCGTTTGTTCCACGATCTAGGAACAAATATTTTGATATTAGTCAACCCCCCCTTTCTCTCTCTATCTATTTATACACACACACACACACACACATACATGCATAGAGGTTGGCTAGCTAAGATCAAAGTGATAGTTCCTGAATTTTGGTACTACAAATTCGTTTTTTAATTTTCAAAGTTCAAAACGTTGATCCGAACCGTTGAAGTTGATCTCTATATTAAAATGTGCTTGGGAACCAAATTTATATTTTTTTCTGAATTTTTTTATTATTTATTAAGTCACTTTAAAAATCGTTGATCCAATGGTGACTTCTGATTTTACTGTTTTGTTAACCCAATGGTGGCTTAACAAAATAATAAAATCAGCAGCCCATATACATTCGAATGCACATTAGTCACTCTCTCTCTATATATATGTATGTATGTATGTATGTATATATAAGCTAGAGTATACAAAATTCAAATAATTAGTACGTCATCATTTAATGATAATATTGATATTGCTGCAATATATATTACGTAATTCTTCGTTCTGTTAATTGTAAATTATAACCTGGTACAAGTACAAGTGACAATGAAATAAAACATAAAATAAAACTGATAAACAATTTGATGACAATACATTGTTTAAGAGTTTGTGTTGCAATTAACAGACCTGTATCCATATATCACAACAAGAATGAGACACCTTTTGGGATGATAAAAAAGTGACTTTTTGCGACGAACTACTCTCATTTTTTAACTTTTTCTTTTTGCGACGGTACTTTTCGCGAGGGAGTACCGTTGTAAATTTATTTTTTCTCTCGCAAAAAGTATCTACATTGTTGTAGTGTATAGACCATACCAGTAGTTTTTTTTCTTTTTCTTTTCTCTTTACTTAAATTTCACCAATAACAGACATATTCTGTTGGAATTAATTAGTCTTGCTTAATTTCTTTAGAAAGTACTACCAATTTCTGCTCCTAAAACAAGGACGGAAAAAAGAAAAAAAACAAAAACAAATTAAACTGCTGTTCATATTAAATTAAGTTGAGGATCAGATCGATCCCTTCTCCATAAAGCAAATCTACAAAACAATTTCATTTGAATTTTAGTTATCTTCTTCTCATAATTAAGGAGCTGGCCGTGGTACTTGAGATCGATCGCGAGTGTGTATATATATATATATATATATATATATCTTCATTCTGATAATTGCAAAATTAAGTTTATTTGTCATATCAACAATTTAGTAATTTTTCACATCAATTTAAGAATATTTTAACTCCTGCAATTTCATCAACATTTAACTCCATTTGCTGTAATTAAAATTACAATTATCATATCATCAACATTTATAATTTTTTTTTATAAATAAAATTAATATTCTCTAAGGCACGTGTATCAATAATGGGGGTCCATTTCTTTTCTCATGTCGTTGCATATATGTTCCTTTTGATGATTGTATACCATTGATTATTTATCTAATCTCTCTCTCTCTCTCTAACTTCATATTGGTATAAGCATCGATCACATTTTTCTCTGTTACTTGTCATGTCCGTAGTACTGAAGTAATTAGAAAAAGTAAGTAGCTTTGCATAGACAGGATTAGACTGTATTATGGATCGATATTTTTGGTTTTAAAATCCCATGCATTACTACAGAAAGCTTGATTAAACACGTTTAAAAATGGTATTGTACACGGTTTTATAACTGTGTCCGCAGACGTTATGTGTAAAAGTGTCGATAAATTATACACGGTTGTAGAACCGTAGGTATATGTTTTTTCAAAAACAACACCAATTCTTTTGGCAAAGACATTCATATATGTTTTTTTTTAAAAGTTAAAAATCGTGTATGAAAACACCAGCCATATACAATTTTAATTAAAAAGTTGTGTATAATTCAAATTATACACTGCATTTACCACGATATTGAAAACACTAAACGAAATTAATAAACTAGGCATTTAAGAACAACAAATATAAAAAAAAACACTACGTTATTACCGATATAAAAAAATATTTACATTTAGATTATACAAATTATTACATTAACAACATTCTAACTAAGAAAAAAAAATGAAAATACAACAAAAAAAATCATAGTTTTGAGACTTTATACATTTACATGAGCAGTTTATAAGTAAAAGTATGGTAAAAAAGTACAAAATCAATATGAGAGGGGAAAAAACTTAATCAGAAGCTTCAACTCAAGTTTTAATGCTCTTTCCTTTGATTTTGTTCCTAAAAAATACAGTACACTTGTAGGGATAACGATTGTAAGTCCCCTCACAAGCTTTCCGAATTGGAGTAGAACATTGAAATAAGACATTCAAGCGAAGAGTTACGTCCATTTGAAGTTTCTTTGTTTCCGATCTCTTTTTTGGCGAAGATATCGCCTCCATTGTCTTACCACTCACTCTAGTTTTGCCTGTTTAGAAGACGTGCCTTAGAAAAATACATGTACATAGAAGAGATGCTTTGTAAATGAAAGAAATGTCTAAAAAAAATGATATAGATGCATTGTAATAGAAAGTCGACACAGATCGATGACGTAAAATATTATTTTTTTAATCACATACGAATTACTCAATAGAAAACCGTGCATGATTACAAACATAATTTTTTTCGAAAAATCCTACGTTCACACAATATTTAGTAAAAAACCTTATATAAATTTACTTCAACATTCTTATATGATTCTTTATAAGAAAATTTGTGTACAATTGATTTCAATCGTATACTGTTTTTTTCCAAAAAAAATAAAAATAAATAATCGTACTAACATGTATAACGAAGGAACCGGTTTCACTAAAAAAATTAAGTTGCCTTAATTATATGATATTATGATATGAACCCCCTACGAGACTAGCCTAGATGTAGTGATGTGAGTCATGTGACACGTAGCATTGGTTCTGAAATAAATGAGGAAACATTAATTAATTATTCTATTTGATAACAGGGCATTAATTGATGCATGCATTGCCAGAATTAATTTGATAATTTGTCGACTGGATACTTTCATCGATCGAGGGACGTACGTACAGGAAATATATATCTCACAGCTGATTGGAGGAATTGATCTCAATTATTTGACATAATTGTAAGTACATCCTTATCCAGAAAAAATAGCACTTTTGAGGCATGTGATTTATAAGAGTAGAACCAGGGAAGTCAATCTGCTCCTTTTTTTTTTGAGAAAAGGAGGATCCTCCTATCCTCTAATCTGAATTGTTTAAAATTGATTAAACGACTTTAATTATATTTTTTTATATTAATATAATATATTAAAACAAATCAGATTTAATTAAAACCGTTTGATCTATTTTGAACGGTTCAGATTGGAGGATAGGAAGGTCCTCCTTTTCTCAAGAAAAGGAGCAGATTTCATTCCGAACCAGGGAGTTTTTAAGTTCATCAAGTCTTTTTTGATGAACTCAAGTTAAATATTCTTTAAATCGATTTTAATGATGAATTCAAACCGTTGAAATTCACCTACTTTACGAGTGATGCATCTACATGTGAAAATTTTAAACATTCGAATTAATTTAGTATAAAGTCAAGCAGTCAAAATTAGAAGGTTAATAAATTAATTTTAATGCATTAATTTTTTGAATGCTTTTTTGATCACTTACTCTATGCAAAATTAATTTTAAAATTATTAAAAAAATTCACATGTAGACGCATGACTCGTAAGGTAGGCAAGTTTTAACGGTTTGGATTCGTCATTTGAAGCCAATTTGACGGGTTTTAAACTTGAGATCACCAAGAAAATTGGAAAACTTAAGAACAGTAGCCTAGTTCTACTCGATTTATAATATCTTATATATATTTTATTTGACAACTTAGGTTATAGCTTAATCTTTTTTGTATGGTTTAGTTTATTCCATTGTAATTCTATCTTGCCTTTTTATTTTATATCTCATTTGATGACAATAACAATATTAAGTGTAAAATGAGAGATTTACTCGAAAATCAAACATATCTAAAATGTATCGTGAAAATCTTATGATTATTTCCCTTTTAAATTCTTTGTGACATATAGGTATAGATGAGGGTATTACATCATACTAATTATCTAAATGAAATATCTTGAATTACCAAAATAAAATAAAGAGATGAAATACATAAAGTATATATGGTTTTTATTTGATCGAATATTTCGACTTCGAAGTTGAGGTGTTGTCGAGCTTTCGACAAATCCTAATAAGAGTTCAGATGTAATTATATGTAGATGCATGACTTATAAATTAAGTAGGCGGATTTCAGTAGTGCATGGTTCGAATTTGTTATTTAAAATTAATTTGACGAGTTTTAAACTTGAGTTCACCAAGAAGCTTGATAAACTTAAGAACACCCTAGCTACTTCTACTCTTACAAGTTATATATTTGTATTTGATTCAACGTAACCTCATCATCTTTTATGAATAATAAAGGCAACATAGAGGAATAATTCAGTATCATGGAACTAACTATATATAATAATGTATGCACGTAAAAGTTAGTTATGATAAACAGAATATGCTAGCGTGCTATGCATAACATAGAACCCCTCCATGTAACGGCTTGGATTTCGAGTTTTCAAAATCCTAATGATCGATCCGAACCATTCATCTCGTTCTCCATATTAATGTGTTTGGAGACCAAATTTTATATTTTTTGAAATTTTTTTACTATTTCTTTAGATTTATTGAAAATCGTTGTTTTCAGTAAATCTGTACCATAAAAAAACAGCGATTTTCAATAAATCTAAAGAAATAGTAAAAAAATTCCAAAAAATATAAAATTTGGTCTCTAAACACATTAATATGGAGAACAAGATGAACGGTTCGGATCGACCATTAGGATTTTGAAAACTCAAAATTCAAGCCGTTGCATAGAGAGGTTCTATGCTATGCATATCACGCTAGCATGTTCCATGATAAACATATACGGTATCCCTGATAGCCCCTATCTGGTTCTTAAAAAAAAAAAAAGAGATAAACATATACGGTATAAAATTAAGTACATATCTTATATATAGTTAGCTTTTCGGCTCGGATCAACTTGATCAGATTCTGATGAATTGGGTATCAAATGTAGCTTCGAGTCGCTTCAGAATCAAATATATATATATTTTTTATCGGTTTGGATCGATTGAACTTAATTTAAAAATAGAGATAACGTACACTCGTTGATCTGCAATATGCGTATTACAGTAGCCTCGCTCTGAAATAATTAAATATATTTAGATGAGATCAAAATTCGTCAGTATATATAATGTATGGTGGAGCGAGAGGAAAGGGAAAAACAATGGGATATGAAATATATATATATTTATATATATCAGATTGCGTACAATTCATATTTTATATAATAAAATGGGGGAAGAATAATATCAGATTCGCAAATTGGGTAGCTCGTGAAGTAAAGGATGCATCGATAGCGTCAAAAATACTGGTATTGTTTGTATTCTTCATTCTTGGCGTATTTTTGGAATGGAGCGCGCATGGAGAATTTATCCTCGATCATCCTCTCCAGTCCGTATTCAACTATTGTATGCCAATCATTACTTACCATTAATATTCTTTTTTCTTCAATAACAAAAAAGTATTAGCAGACATATTATTCATCTCTAAGTTTTTAAGAATTAATTAGCTAGTAATGTTCTTTGGAAATTAAGAAACTACAATTGAAACTATTGCTAATGTTCTTTTTAATTTTATCTGAAAACAAATCTCATACATTAAATATTTTTATTAAGTAATATAGTCACAAAACATTATTAGTCTTAATTTAAAAGACCAAAGTATGCCTTGTATATCACTTAATTCCAATTTTCTTGTTTTGAATAAAAATAATTAAACAATTTTGAAAGAGATTAGAGTATACTCAAAGAGATTAATTTTTTTTTGTAAACTTAGCATTGTGAAGATTACCAAAATTAATCTCGCAGCTATATGTTGGATATTAACTGCTAAATTTTCATTTGAGCAATTGAATACAATATATTCTAATTTTGTTATATTTAGTTCATTAGTTTATAATATAATTAAGGTGTTACTCAATGTCTTGATTTTAACTGATGTATGTCTGTTTGTAGAGTTGTTTTGGTCAAATTTGGGAACTTTTTTGTCCAATATTGCAGTTGTTATAAGCTCAAAACGTTTTTTTCTAGCCCCAGAACAAATGACTCGGTTTTTTAATTTTCAAAGTCCAAACTGTCGATCCAAACCATTAGATGTTCAATCTATATTAAAATATACTTGCAAATCAAATTTTATATTTTTGAATTTTTTTTTACTATTTATTAAGGTGGTTTGAAAATCGCTATTTTTCAATGATGCATAATTTTTATAAAAACAACGATTTTCAAACCATTTTAAAAAATAATAAAAAAATTCCTAAAAATATAAAGTTTGGTCTCTAAGCACATTTTAATATAGATTAAAAATTTAACGATTTGGATTGACTGTTTGGACTTTGAAAATAAAAAAAACAAATTGTTTGTTCCGAGACTAGAAAAAACGTTTTGAGCTTAGCCATTCTCTCTCTCTCTCTCTCTCTCTCTCTCTCTATATGTATATATAATGAGGAGGGATCAAGTTACAACATTTTTTGAGTTACAACAAGTTACAACAAGCTTTTTTAAAAATTTGAAAGTCCAAATCGTCGATCCAAACCGTTAGATGTGATCTCTACAATAAAATGTGCTTGGAGACCAAATTTTATATTTTTTGGAATTTTTTTACTATTTATTAAGATGGGTACAAAATTCAATGGTCTAAATTTGACTAGTTTTTGTACCCATCTTAATAAATAGTAAAAAATTTTCAAAAAATGTAAAATTTGGTCTCCAAGCACATTTTATTGTAGAGATCATATCTAACGGTTTGGATCGACGATTTGGACTTTCAAATTTAAAAAAAATCTTGTTGTAACTTGTTGTAACTCAAAAAATGTTGTAACTTGATCCCTCCTCATATATAATAGTCTAATTTTGTAATTTTGCACACATTAATACTTTTTTTTCATTAAATAAAAGCACACGTCCTGTATGCATTAGATTATTGAGTCTTTTAATCTCAAGTTTTTAGCTCCGCTCGGATTGTTTGTACATAATAAATAAAAATCAAAATTAGTGTAACGGATGCCTCCATTTCATAGTCACTGGAGTGGAGGGAAAGCATGAGGTGGGCAACACAAAGCGCGTGTGAGAAAAGGAGAGAGGGTTGAGTTGTGCATGGCAACAAAATGCTCTCACGGGCTCTTGCATTCATCCCCGTCACCTCATGTATATATATTTTCTTTCTAATTATTTGGTCTTTTGATTATTTATGTATTCTTTTCCATCAAACAAACAACAAAAAAATGCATAATTTCAGCCAAATTATGAAAGGTAAATACATAAATACATGGCGTTTTCCTTGCCTAAATCCAAATGCTGATAGTGGTGGGATCCCTGGCTATTTGCCTATTTGATATTATCTTCCTTTTTTTTTTTTTTTTTTACTTCTTTATTGTTAATTTTTTACTGTCAAAACAGGAATAGTCAAAATGTGACCAGTGTTTGTGTTTATAGACTGCCAGTTGCATATATATGTATATAAATGTGTGTGTATATTATATAGGAGGGATCACTTAATGAAATAATTAGATATTTGTAAAAATAACGTATTAATTGAAATCCAATATCATGTTAATACGATCTATGAAGTATATCTATCATATCTACTAAAATAATGAAAAATCTTATGTACCTAGCTACTTTATTGTTTCATTACATAATTTAAATTATTCAAAGTCTAAAATAAACGACCCTATATTATTGCCAGAATAGTTAACATATTTTCAGAAACTTCAATTGGTACGCTATTTTCATATTTTATTAAGGTAACACGTAGAAACTTATAATACATTTTCAACTTTATTTTTATTGATTTGGAAAAATATATTGAGATTAATTGTGAAGATAACATATTTTCAAGTAATAACTTCATCTGTATATATAGTTAATTACATGGTTGGAACTGCTCCTGTTATTTTTTTTTAGTTATAATTTTATGCACTATCTAGTATAGTAAGTAGCTAGTAACAATTAATGCACTCTTTTAACCGATTTTGTAATATATTCTGATATCAAACTGATGGAAAGCCTTTGAATTCATTAATATATATATATATATATAGAGAGAGAGAGATAGGTTACGGTGAGTTGCGAAGTAAAACGCGTTTCTACTTCACGCCGTATTTTCATTTTGAAAGTCCAAACGACCGATCCGAACCGTTAAATCTTTAATCCATATTGAAATGTGCTTGGAAACTAAATTTTACATTTTTTGAAATTTTTTTACTATTTATTAAGCATTTTTGAAAACTGCTGTTTTGCTGTGAACTGTAAAAAACAGTAAAATTTTCTGGACCATCAGATCAGCGACTTTCAAAATTGCTTAATAAATAGTAAAAAAATTCCAAAAAATGTAAAATTTGGTCTCCAAGCACATTTCAATATGGAGAATAAGATGAACGGTTCAGATTGACGTTTTGAACTTTAAAATCGTAAAATATGAGCGTGAAGTAAAATAGTAGCTTTACTTCGCAACTCACCGTAGCCCACCTCTATATATATATATATATATATATATATATATATATATCATGGTGATATTTGATTAAAATATATCATGGTAATTTAATAAAGAGGAGGGTTCAAATGTCTTCATTTTTTGTGTCTCTATCATGCCTTCCTTTTTAAGAATTTTAATAATTCAAAATTTAAAACTTAAAAGTCAAAATAAAACTATTGGATATGACCTATATCATTTTATCTATACAAGTGTAAAATATTATGACATTTCAACTTTGTTTTGGTTGTTATTAAGAGCTTGTAAAAATGTACTAATATGGATAATTTATAGACATTGATTTTTCAAATAATCGATTTACATAAAAACAAAATTGAAATATGATATTTTTTATGAGTACATAGAGAAAATAACATAGATTACATCTAACGGTTTTATTTTGATGTTTAAAATTTAAATTTTGATTTATTAATGCTTTTAAAAATGGATTGAGCAAATATGTGATATAATTATGGATTGTATATTGCCATATATAATTGTCATAATTAAGTGATCTAATATGAAATTAAGATATTAGACTATCTATGTATTCAAAAGAGAGTGACCCATAAATATGTAATAATTTAGGCAAATATCAAATTATTGTTGAACTAATTATGATATTTGCAAATTCGAAAAACTGCCTATTTAGATAATACGTACAACCGAAGTATGATCTGGTGGTAGTGCACCACTATATAAGGATGGGTCCTCAAGATACAAGATACTACGTGTGTAACAATGCAACTCAGATTTTTGAACAACAATTATTTTAGACAGAACTTGAGTGCCTTCTCCTTTCTTCCACCATTAAAAAACTGAGAAGAGAAATCAATTAGAAAATTTGAAGATGATTTCTCAAGGGTCACATTTTGCTGAAGACTTAGTCACAACCATACGATGTAAAGATGAGAAGGACTTCTTTGCGATTGAAGCGCATTTTGCTGTCTTGAAAGACTTAGTCACAACCATATATGTGATGTAAAGACGAGAAGGACTTATTTTCCATTGAAGACTCGTCTCGTGCTCATAGAGACGGCTCTTTAGACTTGAGGATTCCATGACCAATGTTATGGAATCAGGTATTGTATTATGCACTTATGATTATCTTTTATGAGTCGGCTTTGACATAGAACGGTCAATAGGTTAAGGTGGAGGATTGTTTCTCCTTTCTCGAATGTAAGTGTTTGGTCGTTAGATGATATGTAATTGTTTGATTTCTAGATAAGACGTAATTATTTGATCTTTATAATTTCCCAACAATTGGTACTAATTTATTAATGAGGCAGAGAGAGAAAGGAATGGAAACAACTTTAATATATCCATCAATAAAATATTAATGTTGCATATCTCTTGGCACAGGTAGTTTTAATTCTTTCTTTTACTCTTGGGCAATTAAGCTTCTTTAATACTATTTAAATTAAATAATTGTTATATATTTTCCTGTCACAAAAAAACATATGTGCCCTATATGACATGAGATTCTCTGTTGGTGGCAATCTTAATCATGAGTTGCACATATATATGAAAGGTATAGTATATGTAGAGAGAGAGAGAGAGAGAGAGAGAGCGAGGCCAAGAGAAGGGGATAAGAGAGAGAGAGAGAGAGGGGGGGATGGGATCAAAGGATATGAAGAAGGCAGTATTGCAAGAGAAGCTTGAGCTTCTACGCACTGTTACAAAATCTCATGCAGTAATATATTTCTACTGATCACTAATGTTATTATATATTCTCGCTTGTTTTCTTCTTTTTCTTTGATCCCCTCTTGTTCTATATATTAATTTCTCTCTATTTTTCTCGTATTAGATCGCAATCTTTGAACCCCATTTTTTTTTCGAAGATAAACCAGCAGGGGTCATTTTTCTTGTTTTTGATATTAGACAGTTACTTAATCAACAGGGTCTATTGGATACAACGATCAATTAATGACATAATTGATGGAACTTTTATCGAAGTCGTATGTTATCATCTTGATATCTTTTTTTCATAAGAAAGTTAATAATAAAAAATACTGGATGTAGTCATCAATTACTTCCAATGGTTTTTACTTTTGTAAAAAAAGAAAAATGTAAGCCAAATATAAGCATATCTTATTCCTATAAAATTGATCTTATCTTGTGCTACTTGTGTGTTTGTGTCTAATATGATACATGTTCTTTGCCTTGTTATCATTCACAATTCACAAACATCATATTTAATTATCTTTTTTTTCATAGGTAAACAAGGCATCAATTATAGTTGATGCAACTAAATACATAGAAGAGCTCAAACAAAAAGTTGAAGAGTGTGAACAACAGCTTGAAGAAGATAGCAAATTGCCCAAGGTACCAACATATGTACTGTAAACATTTTTGTCATTTCTGATGTAATTTAATTAGTCATAATTATAACATAATGAACCTGCCATTTATGAAATCACGTGTTTAACATTCATCTCAAATAAAATGTAGTTGTACTACTATCATCATGAATCAATAAACACCAATTCTGATAAAGGATGAAATGCAATAATATCAAAATGTTGTTTAATTAGCAAACTAAAATGTAGTTTAATTGTACTCTAGTTTGTTTGTTTATTTAAGTAATTAATATGAAATTTCTCTTTGATTAGGTAACTGTTACATCCCAGGAGAAAGGTTTTCTCATAAATGTGATATCGCAGCAAAGTTGTCCAGGGTTACTCGTGTCGGTATTTGAAGCTTTTGATGACATAGGTTTTGAAGTTATCGATGCCGATGTATCTTGTGCCGATACCTTCCACCTTGAAGCTGTCGGAGGAGAGGTAATATAGATATAAGATTTCCTACACTAATTCCTTTTCTATGGCAATGTTTTGGCTAACAAAAAGGAAAAAGAAATCCTTGGGCTTCTTTCTCTCTATATATATACCTGTTTTGTTGCTCACTGCATGCTTAGTGACCTTCTTTTGCAAATTATCTATATATCTTTTAGGACTGAAATTAATTTATGACCCAGTACTTACAAAACTTAAATTTTAGCACACCACACAGGTTTGAATTGGTTTTTCATTTGTTATACTATATATCCTGATTGCTACCACTGTAATTAATTCTGTAAGTAGTTAGTAATATGTAGTATAATTACCAGATTGCTACTGTCATTGCTGTTGGAAGTTTCTTGCATGGTTTGCTTTTGGCCATGTTATTCGATATTGTGCAACCTATACTAATATTGTTTACCATCTTTTATCTTTTTCTTTTTTTTGAAAAATTGGTAGCAGCTACCAATATTGAATTGAATAAATGTGTTTACAACATCTCTAGTCTAATAAAATTATAAATATTACAAATCAGCCAATTCCTGTAGGCATAACCCCTCTTAGCATTGTGTCATTAGCCATTGAATATGGCTTCTGACCCATACCCACAGTAATCCACAATCGAGCCTCTTCTCCTGCCATATTAGAAAGTACCCCCGGTGGCCTTCTCTTCCCTCGAAATATCACTTCATTGCGCTGCTTCCACAGCAACCATATAACTGCCATATATCGTGTCGCCCATTGTCTCTGTGGTATCCCTAGTGCTGCACTATACCGAGTTCTAGACAACTCCCAGGTCTCCAAAACCGCATCAGCAGTTTGCATCAGATTCTCCATACGGTGCCACACTGCTTGTGCATAAGAGCATTGAAAGTACAAATGATGCACAGTTTCCATCGAGCAATTGTCACACATAGCACATCTAGCGTCACAATTCATACCTCTTGTAAGCATCACATCATGTGTTAGTACTCTATTATTAAGCACTAGGTATGTAAGGATTTTGACTTTAGCTGGTGCAAGGCTTCTCCACACCTCAAAACAGCCCCATTTCTCTTTTCCAGCTGTGATCATGATATTATATACTGAGGCAGCAGTGTAATTCCCATGGCTTGACCAACGCCATACTAGGGTATCCTCCTCATCTGTTAAGACCGGTATCATACCAGTATAGTGAGTGAGTAGTTCGGGTTTGGTTTCAAACACATCAGACAAGGTTATGCATTGAGAGGGTGGTCTAGACCTTCCATCCTTGAGAGCTCGGATAGGTTCCAACCCCCATTTGTCATACCAAAAAGAAATCATCTTTCCATTGCCTATTAACCATTTAATAGACTAGTTAAATAAGGAGTTTAGTTTGATAATTTGAATCCAAAAGTAAGATCCATTAACTAACCAAACTTTAGGATACTGTTCTTGAGGTCGATGTCTCCTTAAATTGTTAACTGTTTCGTACCATAAGCTGCCTGGTTGATTAAATGCTTTCCACCACCACCTCAAAAGCAAAGCTTTGTTTCGTAACTCCAGATTCGGTACCCCCTTTACCATCTTTTATCAATGAAGAGTATGCTAAATATATATTCTTTTAGAAATTCAATATGATGCTAATTGACACTATCACTAATCTTTTGGAAATTCAATATGATGATTATATATTCTTTTAGAAATAATTAAAACTGAATATCAATATTTCTTTGTCAAGTAAAATGCATATCAATTCTTTGAAACTTTCACTAACCGTACGCATTCCAAATGCAAAGGTGGGAATTAATAGCTCTAACTTCTAAGATAAGGGATATATAACTTCTGATACTTTGCGTTCAGTCATGACATTTTGTCTTTCGAGCAACATATTTTACACCTGCATCAATGCATTTATTGGCATTGAGTTGCTTCATTATTCCAAGTTACACATTAACACATATATTAACCAAAGACCAAACTCATATATATAGGAATAAGAAATGATCAATTCATATATTATATAGAGTGTGGATATATATTGAGTACCAAGCAATAAAATTTTCCAACTAAACTCATCACAACACACACCATGATAACTTGTGTATCATGTATGTATGTGCAGAGTCAAGAGAGTGTTGATGCACAAACAGTGCGGCAAGTAGTGCTTCAAGCAATCAAGAAATGCATGGAGACATCAGAAGATTAGATAACAGCACCAGAAAAGTTTGTCTCTTTTTCAAGCGCAAGCTTGCTTAGGGTTTTATACAGACAAGCTATATATATATATATATATATATATATGTACACTACATATTCTTTTCCTTCCCCTTTATTAATTACAAGTGCTAGGCGCTATAACAATTAATATTTTAATGTAGTTTGATTGATCTGAAAATGCTTGTGATCTATCAGGATCATTTAATATATTATCTGCAAAAAAATTGTAGAATGGCATGGGTTAATTGGTTCCCTAAAATTAATAAAAAAAATTATGTTTTTTCAGGTCTATCTCAGTTAAGTTTGGCCCATTATCAATTAAGCAACATTTCTTCCATGGAGGAAATGATAAATGCTTGTTCAGCTGGAGAGAAAATGGGGAATAGACTGAAATAGAGGTTTCATTTCAGCAGTATAAGAAAAGAATTGAGCGAAATTATCGAAATGATAAAAAAAAAAAAATTGAATTTGCACTTTTACAATCAAACTCCTGTTTTTTAATTATAATTAATTAGGTCCATCTATTCTTCTGAGTCAATTATATATTCAATAGAGATGGGGAATAAAGGAATTTAATTGGCTCATTACCGATACTCTTTTGCTATTCTATTCTTTCATTCTTTTACCTTCAAGTAAACACGACCAGAATAGTATGAAATAGATGTCTATTCCAACTTTTTTTTTTTCTCTATTCGTGCATATTGCCGAACATGCCCAATATGTAATCCACTAGGAGTTAATTATATATACACAGAAGCCAACATAAATATGAAAGTAAAGATCTCCTTCAATCTGTGTGGCTGTGATATAGTAAAATAGAATCTTTTGTCAGGCTCATTGTTATAACTTATAAAGGTGGTACTGGTACGTGACATGAAGGAAAAATACAATGGGCACAATATATTTTTCCTTTCGGATGCATTGAAATCCAAAATGGGTTCAGTGAATAATGAAGTCTGTAAGAGGTAGAGATTTTGTGCTGGGCTTAACTCAGGCCTTCTTTTATTACTATTGCAGTTGTGGTTTGTTTATCGGCCTTAGTCAAAATTTTGGGTCTGAAGGCTCTTCTATAACAAGATGTCAAACCCATTGTTTATATAATTATTATGTCCAATAATTGAAAAACTGGATTGAATTGTTGAGAAACTTGGTAGATGCTACTCAGGTTATATTGCATAAATAAGATTCTTACATGAACCAAAACAATATTACATCAATTAAAAAAAACTGTAAATTAACAAAACAAACAGAACTTCAACCAAAGATTTACTTCTGATTCAATCTTACTTGCAAAGACGCCAAGTTGTGGAGGTGATACGAGGAAAAGAAGGGCTTGTCGCATTTTTCGACTTTTAAATCTCCAACCAAATTTGATTTACCATGGTGCTTCATTCCGATCAAATCGGACGAAAGTAGCACTATACTTTTCTTCCACTGAACAAAATTACTCCCAGCGCTACACCGCCGCCTTATTCTCTTATTCCGACGCAACTCCTGTCTTCCTCTCCTCTACTCTCAGGCTCTCAGCTCACCTCCTCTCTCAACTCTCTCTTGCACTTCTACTGTTTGTCAAAATGCTCACGAGGAGTATTGTCGCTCCAAGCAGCTGGAATCACATGTAAAAGAACGCTGTTGCCAGGGGTGTAAACGGTCGGATACGGATCGGATAGTGGTCTTACCGTATCTGTATTCATTATAATTTTTTAAATATGAATACAGATACAAATAGTCTCGGATAGGGGTGAGTAAATCGCTCATAACTCGTGAGCCGCTCATAACTCGCTCATTAAAAGCTCGCCTAAACTCGCTCATTTATCCGCTCATTTAAACTCGCTCATTTACTTAATGAGCGACCATGAGCATAATCCAACTCGCTCATTAAGAATTTGTCATATCTAATCCCTGCCACATTTAATCCTATGTAATTATGTGTAACATCAACCTTGCCTCATTAAGATTGATAGATAGTGAGCATAGTTTCACATTTAATCATGTGTAATATAGTAAGCACAATATAACATTTAATCCTTTGTAATATACTAATATTCATATTTTCATATTCATTTTTTTTTTGTAAATCGGCAAAACTAAAACCTCCGCCTAAACCCCAAAACAAATAATAATCATAACAACTCGCTCATTTAAATGAATTATGACAATTTGTTGGATTTTGTTATGATGACTTTTAACAAATTTTGTTATGCATGGACACACTATATAATTTTGTTATGAGGCATAAGTCATAACTCGTGAGCCGCTCATAACTCGCTCATTAAAAGCTCACTCATTTACAACTCGCTCATTTAAACTCGCTCATTTACTTAATGAGCGAGTACGAGCATACCCTAACTCGCTCATGCTCGCTCATTAATCACCCCTAGTCTCGGATACGAATACGGATACGGATATTTTTCATAATTAGCTTGTTAGTTACAAAACATCTATTATATTATTAAAATATTAGTTACTAATTATGTTATAGTATTATATTGTTTATCAAAATATATATCTATATGCAATTTAATAAATTATTCGTACAATATGCAATCTAATAAATCATTTTAAGAATATATATCACATTTGTTGTGGTTTAAAAGCGTAAACGGTTGGATACAGATAGTTAAAAGTCTTACTGTATCCGTATCCGTTATAATTTTTCGGATACGGATACGGATAATCTCGGATACGAATACGAACTGGATAATTTAAGTACTTTTCCAGATTCGGACGATTATCCGATCCGTTTACACCCCTAGCTGTTGGTCGGGCACCCTCACTATTGAAGACGCTCTTTGATTTTTCAACCGCCTGCTGAACGCAAGAATCTGGCTCCGTGCATCTTCTAGAAGCAATTCTAAGGTAACCACGACTGATCTTGCACCTGAATGAACCATCTCCAATTGGAGTTGTGACCATTTCCAACACACTGCCATGGGGATCCGCCAATTGGAACTGGCTATAAAAGAATGTTGTCGGTCGGGCACCCTTACTATTTAAGATGCTCTTCAATTTTTCGATCGCTTGCTGGCCACTAAGAACCCGGCACCAACTATCTATCCCTTTAATAATCTGTTTATGGCCTCGGTTAGTATGAAGAACTCAAACGACCATTATGCAACTGTCATCTCCCTTTTCAACCTTTCTCCCAAACAAAATGGATTGGACTAGACTTGGGTTGATTTTCTTTAGACGGTTCATTAGGGAGGGACAGAGAGCTGATGCTTGCTTCTTGCCTCCTATTCTCAAGGACCTCTGTAATGAGAATAGGATTAGTGAGGCTATTACCATGGTGTTACATAAAATGTCTAAGCTGGGCTGCAAACCTATCTCCTACAACACTGTTATTGGTGGCCTTTGTAAAGTAGGGGCAGTTAGTAAAGCATTTATTTTGTTTGAGTGAATGCTTTCAGAGGGTATTGTGCCAGATGTAGTCACATTCAGCTCACTGATTGACGACCTTTGTAAAAAAGGCGCAATTAGTAAAGCATTCAGTTTATTTTAGTGAATGCTTTCAGAGGGTATTGCGCCAAATTCAGTTTATTGTATCATATTGACAGATATGATTGATTGAGGTTTTTTGCCGGATGAGATTATTTATAGATCAATGATGGATGCTTTGTGCAAACAAGGACAAAGTAAGGAAGCTGAAAAGTTGCTCGACTTAATGGTAATGGGTGGTATTAAACCGGGCCTTATATCATATAGATTTTTACTTCTCAGCTATGTAAAATTGATGATGGGATGAATATCCTATATAAAATGCAGCTCAATCATGTAGCACCAGATCACTCGACTTATACTTCCTTGATTAAAGCATATGCTACAAACAAAAGGTAGACGATGGTATTAGCTCATATTTAACACATATTTGGAGACAACTACAAATTAGAAAATCAGAGGCATATTTATAACTTAAATGATAACTACATATTTTCTATTTACATATAAATATGAGCTAAAACCATCATCTGCCACTTTCCAAATGCAATGGTTAATTTCTAAATAATCAGAGGCATTATCTTGATGGTTAAGTTGTCGTTTTCATGTTATTAGCTCATATTTTCTAATTTGTAGTTGTCTCCAAACTTATACATTTTACTGGCAGTACCAGTAATTTTAGTATCTTGAAAAGGGAATCAGTGCTAAAGATGGAGAGGAGAGAAAGCAGAAACCTCACACTGCCACCGTTTGATATACTAAGTTGTAAATATTTTTACTTAATGATTACCCTTGGCTACTGCCAAGTTTCTAAGAAAAAAGAAGTGCTGAATCAGATTTTTATGTAGATAATCAATTTATGTAATTTGGGCAGTTTGTTACTCTAATAAATGAAGTACTTCTAGTGCTTTGCTTAATATTTCATATTTTCTTTAGTCTTTTCCACTGTTCCATTATTTATTTGTAATGTTTTATTACTTAGTTTGCTTTTGTATCCTATTTTTCTTTGTGCTTTTATTGACTTTTTACTGGCAGTTGTGCTGCATCCAACTTGTTGATTCATTGCTTGCCAGGTATACAATTCGGATGTGGTACTGGTACCTGGCCGCTACACCATTACTGGACCTTAACCTTTCATATAAATGGACTTTTTGCTTATCTTGTTGTCATCACTAATTACTCACAAAAAAAAAAAAAGACATTTCTCTGAAAGGAATTTGCCATAATAGTCGAGATTCATTAAATAGAGTTAAGGATTTGTATTTATTCTTTCACTTGGAAGGGTAATTTCTCAAAAAAGAAAATGGGAGAATGGCGGGTAGCAGGGACATGCTTATGTGAGACTTCATTTCATAATTCTCAGTCTTTGCTCTAATCATTACATGATTGAATTTTGTATACAATTTGCTTCTAAGAAAATGACATCAATAAAAAAACAATTCTTACTTAAATAAAGTTTTTAGTTTTAAAAAAATGAAAGTATTGTAAGAAAGAGCACTTAATGAGGAGCAAATCAGTCCAAAATACTTAAAAATTCAGAGATATCGTCGATAACAAAAAAAATAGTGTTAATACCAACACCAACAACAAATTACAACTAAATTGTAATCTCATATATCCCAAGTAAACAAATTAAATTGCTCTTCTAAGTAAACATGAACTAACAAATATAATCACTTCTTCTGAAAACATTAAACATCATTTTTTTTAAGCATCAAAGAATAACCCGTTTCATATCATTTCATATCCCAAGTCCATTTCCTGTGACTCCAATTGCACAAGCTACATGATTGAGGTGAGTATGTGGATATTATATCTCATCCAAGGCTGAAATGACACGAGCAGAGCTGGTGTCACATGGGTAGTGTTGAGCCATGACCCATGACCTGAAACGTGTCATAGAAGGTTGCAGCTCTGGCCTTTACACTTTATTAATGGTCTGGGCAAGAAGGGAGATACATACTAAGAAGGCAGAGGAACTGTTGTGCTCTATGGTTTCTCAAGGATTTCAACCTAATGTTGTGACCTATAATACTCCCATGGATAGGTTGTGCAAGAAAGGGCTACTGGTCAAGGCAGTGGAAATGCTTCAGTCCATGGTTTCTCAAGGACATGATCCCAATGTTGTGACTTACAATACCATCATAGATGCACTATGCAAGGAGGGGGAAACTGAAAAGGCCGATGAGTTACTATGTAATATGATTTCTAGGCAATTGTGGGTACCAACTTACAATATAAGCTAGTGTTTGTGAAAAAACCCTGGAGAGATTCTACCCCGTCAGTTTCCCCCTCTTGCAAAGTGCATCGACAATTATAGTGCAAGTCACAGTGTCAGGAGATATTCCCTTTGAAACCATCTCATTCAGCCACTTCCGTCTTCTCTTCAAAAAATTTCATCTCGTGCAAAGGACACCTGTAAGAGAATGTATTAGTATGAACATTAGGATTCTTACCTTTAGATATCATACGACAAAGCAACTCCTCTGACTTTTAAGTGTCTCCCTCCTTGCATAGTGCATCCATGATGATATTATAAGTCACAGCATTGGAATCATGTCCTTCAGAAACCATGGAAAGAAGCATTTCCAGTGCCTTGTCCAATAGCTGTTCCTTGCACAACCCATCGATGAGAGTATTATAAATCACAAAGTAGTATTGGAGTAGGTTGACATCCTCTAAATGAGTCTGACAACCCCTAGTTCCGAACCATCTAAATGGAATAGTGGTGCATTCTATCTTCTCCCCCACCGCCTGTCTTCCTATAGTCTCAGCTTACCTCCTCTCTGAAGTGTCTTTCGCACTTCAACTGTTTGTGAAAATGCTTCTGAGAAGCATTGTCGCGCCAAGCACCAGTTTTGTACTTTTTGCCTAAAGAAGCGCTCTACCACTTCTTTCAAATGAAAGAAGACAGTAGACTCTCTCTAACTGTGGTATAAGAGCCCTGTGTTCGTGTTCCAGCTTCTTTAGGTGCTTTGCTTTTAGGCCAGAAATTTAGCACCTTCGTAGATCGTGGTTGTTGTACATACAAGTTGCTTGACAAAATGTCCAGAGATGTTACAGTCTGGAATTCAATTTCTCATGTCTTTTCATGGGAAGAATCATTTGAGTTAAAGCAGTTCTCTATCTCATCCAATCTAGGACTGATCAAATAAAAGGAGGGCGAAAATTAATTTAACTAAGGAATTAGAAAAAGCATCTCTTGGAGGTGGTATTGGATACAGATCTAGCAGGTAACCAGCAGGGGCCTAACGCCTCTCCCGCCTTTATTGGGAGGTTTTTCAAATCATAAATACATATAAATATCAGTAAATTCACCTAAATAGTACCAAATCTCACACTGCTGATTTGAATTTGAGCAGAGACGGAGTGAGAAGATGGCCAAAAGCGCCATGAATGTCCATCCGAGTTACGCCGATTCTTCTTCTTCGTAGTTTGTAGCTGTGAACAACTGATTCTTCATCCAGATTTATCCCATTAAAAATTGATGCGAGCGGCACAGAGAGACGGAGGGAGAGACGAGAGATTAGCCTTGCTTGGGGGTTGGGTTTTCAAAAATGAGAGATGAGAGAGGAGGCGTGTTGAGATAAACTAGATTTTGTCACCTAGGTGGCTAGGTTATATTTGCAATTTTTTTTTTTTTTTTTTTTGTCATTCAAAAGCCCGTAGGCAGAGGTACAAAGAAGAGCTAGCTTACAAATTCAGCATTAAACAGTATCCTTCTAAAACAAAAACCAATAACCTATTGAGAAAAGCATGGTAACGTATGACCAGTACAATCCCAGCTATTTATCCTCCATTTTCTCACCAAATTGTCAGCCATTTCATTCTGGCTTCTTTGCACATGAGCACACACTAAAGACTTGTTATCTCTTAGCAAACTCCAAATTTCCAAAATTTCATCGAACGCTCGCCAATCAGCTGCCATGGGTGGGTGTTGACTTGTGCATATTTCCACCAGTGATAAACAATCTGTGAAGAAAGAACAAACCTTTATCCCGAGTCCAAGCACGAGTGAGATTGCTTCCTTTAGAGCCACAGCTTCTACATGTAAGGGACAACAACCTCTCACCGCTTGAGATTTATAAAATATCAATTCTTCCTTATACCAAAGCACCAAGCCAATGCCGCCCTGCCAACCCTCAATCCAAGAACCATCACAGTAGCAGTAATAATCATTGTCAACCTCTTGTAAGGATGCTTGCATTCTTCCTGGCATAGGACCCTGCATGCGTGCCGCACCCGTATTTGATTCCCAATTAATTGAGGTTAAATATTTCATGAACTGCTCAAAATTTGGTAGCTTGCCCGCGTATGCCCGATCGTTTCTACAACGCCATAAAGCCCATGCTGAATTTACATAAACCAACCATTGTTCATCGTCAAGACTATCTGATATCCCTTGCAAAACCTGCCTAAAGCTACCATGGAGATTGTCTGTTCGGATGTTCAAAGGACCCGCAAACAGACATGCTCTTGAGAAAGGACATAGATGGAGCAGATGGAGTGCATCTTCTAATTGCCCGCCACATGTCGCACAACACGGGCTGTGGGTTGGGAACCTGCGATTCATATAAGATGCTAGAGGTAGTGCCCCGTGCAGCAATTTCCAAAGGAAAAGACGGATCCTAGGAAGCACATCTCCTCTTTGCCAAACTGTCAACCAAAGCCCTCTGCTCACTTTACCCCTATTCAGATTCGGACCCTTAAAAAAGTTATAGCCAGTTTTGACCGAGTAAATCCCATTACTAGTAAGTTTGAATAATAAACGGTCCTCAGAATTTCCAGGTGTTGGAGGCTTTACATGTGCTAGAATCTCCATGCTACCAGAATAACCAAATAATTCAATAAGCAAATCCAAGTTCCAACTCCCTGTATGTATATCCAGCAAATCTTTAGTCCACATACTTCTCTGCCCCTCATCACTCGGCCTAAACTCCAAGGCACCTTTAAACCAAGGTTGAGCAAACACTGAGCATAGCTCACCGTTTCCCAAGCTCCAGTTCACACACGGCTCAAGAGACTCTCTTAAGTTCATCAAGCATCTCCAAAATGGCGTGCACCGGTAGGTTCGTTTACTATGCCAAAGATCACTCCTAGGCATATATTTTGTTTTCACAACTTGAACCCATAAAGCCTCTGAACCCGATGCAATTCTCCACAGAAATTTTGCAAGCAGAGCCTCGTTTATCGTGTCAAGGTCCCTAATACCAAGCCCGCCTTCATCCATCGGCACTGTTATTTTGTCCCACGCGACATAAGCCAAAAATCACTGTCTTCCTACCTTGCCCCAAAAAAATCTTCAAATAATGGAAGTAATCTCATTGGTCACTGACTTCGGTATTCTAGTGGTAGCCATATAATAGATTGGTAAAGCTTGCAAAACCGAACGAATTAGGACCAGTCTACCCGCATGAGACAGCAGGTTACTCTTCCACATTTGAAGCTTATTTGAAAATTTTTCAATCAAAAAATCAAAGGATTGCCTACTGGTTTCTATTGGAGCTCCTAAATAAGAAGAGCAAGCACTGTCTCTAGGCACCATAAAAAAATCTGAAATTCACTCTCTCTCAGCTTGTAAAGTTGAAGAGCTAAATCAAATGAAACTTTTTTGCAGACCCACCATTTGCCCAGAAACATCTGAAAAATCTCAGATATATTGCATGATTCTTTGTGCTTCAACCATGTTAGCCGAGCCAAAGACCAGCAAATCATTGGCATATAGATAGTCGGTATTTACATGGCCTGTATATGGGTATATATAGCCTAAATTACATGAGTATCTCTATTAGCCATTTAGCTACTTGCTAATTTACATTGGCTGGATATGTATCCTACTAATCATTGCCTAAGCACATAAATCCAGCTAGGTGCTAATTATAGCTTGACAGCTATCAATTTGAGGCTAGTTGATTTTTTTGCCTAAGTTAGCCTGTCGATCCGCATCAAAAGTCACACACAACTTGAAGTAGTTTGCATGAATACATATTGAAGCAGTTGATCAAACCAAAAATTTGATGTGATGTCTTCCGTACAAGTACAACCTCCTCCGGTTTCGAATTGACATCCTCGATCTCTATTACCTGATAAGGAAATCTTTTACAATTACTAGATCTGGACCGTTCTTTTTAACTAAACACGAATCTCAAAGTCCAATAATACTGCCACTGCCCTAGTTCGAATCTCAAACCAGACTAAGATTTAATCTCAATTCTCAAACAGTAAAGTGAGAATAATTCTCTACAGTACCTTGGAGCTAGGATACGAATCCTTTGACAAGAGCTGAAATAGTTGTACACAACATTGTCCATTGTCAGGTCACATAATATACATGATGGCAATAGAAAATTAGGAATCCATCAAATCAAAACAAAAAAAAGGTTAGAAATCCAGACATGGCCAACCATGCATGGTCTCGTCATGTACATGTAGTACATACTCTAACAATCCACTGCTCAGATAACCTGCACTATAAGAAGACATGATGAGAAGAATTAATTTCATAATCACCAAATAAGATGAAAAGCCCAACATTAACAAAAGCTAATTTTCTACTGGTATCAATCTATGTACTCTTCTTTCTCCCCTACATCGCCACTGCGAGCCACCTGCCTAGTCCAGTTAAGTGCACCACCGACAACACATACAACTGCACTGTGACAAATGCATACGGGGCATTTCCCGATCGCTCCACGTGTCATGCTCTCAGTGTTGTGTACCCTTCCTCTGAACAAGAACTCCTAGAATTCATCGCGAGTGCTACCTCCTCCAAGACCAAAATGAAGGTCGCAACACGATTTTCTCATAGCATCCCTAAGTTGGCCTGTCCAGGCGGATCTAACGGGTTAATAATAAGCACGCTTAATCTTAGCCGTGTGGTAAATATAGACATTGATAATATGAAAATAACAGTCGAAAGCGGGATAACGCTGAAGGCATTAATTGAGGCGGCGGCCAAGGCTAACCTGGCACTTCCCTATGCACAGTATTGGTATGGTCTGACAATCGGTGGATTGCTATCGACTGGAACACATGGGAGCTCACTTCAGGAGAAGGGAAGTGCAGTCCATGAGTACATAACCGAGATGAGGATAGTCACACCCGCACCAGCCGATCAGAGTTATGCCAGAATCAGGGTGTTGACGGCCGGTGACCCGGATCTTGACGAGGCTAAGGTGTCACTTGGTGTTCTTGGTGTTATTTCTCAGGTACGTGTGAATATAGTGTAAATAATGTGTGGTCTATACATGGATCACGAGTTTTGATTGTACCATTGGTTTTACTATTTAGAAAAGCTAGCTAGCTCACAGGACCTAGAAATTTTCCTGAATTATTTTGTAAGATATGTAGGGTATTATATTATATTAATTAATTGGGATTTCTTTGGTTTTTTTTTTTTTTAGAACAAATATAGAAACTAATTAGTATTAACTATTGTAAATTTATATTGTTTTTTTTTTTATTATCAAATTGATGGTTCAGAATTTACAAATGAAAATTCAATGATTAGCTAGATTAAAAAGAACACCATATTTTTTTTTGTACAAAAATCAATACTCTAATTAAATTATTAAAAATATATGTCAGATGGAAGTGCCAATTAACCTTAATCGAGCGGTGAAAAATAATTGTGCATGTAACATTTAGTTGTTGATCGAACAAGTAATTAAAGACTTAAGTTATTATATTTAACAGTAGGATAATTATTTTAACATGTAATCATAAAACATAATTATGCGACATGTATTTTTAACATTAATCTAGTTATTAATTTGTAAGAAGATATTTTCATTAAAGTAATTAAATTAATGATTACTTAATTTCCTGGATGCCAGAATAACGATATATGCTTTCCAGTTTGCTACAATTATGATTATCCTCATATCATATATTCTTCTCTGTTAAAAAAGATCCCCATTTTATACTATGAAATATCATTTAAGCTATCCGTTAAGTGACACGACTACACGAGACACTAATTTTGATTGTGCTTCATGGTTTATACATATAATTAATTGCCTGTTTCCTCTATATATGTACCAATGGAGATAGGAGTGTCAATGACACCCTTTTATCTGTTTATCCAATTTGTACTGTATTTGATAAGACGGACGTAAGATTCTATTTTTGTAAATTTATCAGGTACAGTAAAGATTTTTTCGTTATATAAAAGAGTAAGGATGCGGATAAAATCTATTTCGTACCTGCTATCCGATTGAGGAATTATAAAAAAAATATTATATATATTAACGACCATTGAAAAAAGTACTTAATATTTGAACAAATTATCATACATATATGAAATGAATGTGTGAAATTAATTAATACGATTAGCACGATCAGAATTTTTTTTTCAACAAAATACTATACATGTGTGGAATAAATGTATGTGTTTTAATGTTTTATTTAATAAATTATAAAATTAATTATTTTATTAACATTATCTATTATTTATCTGCTTTATCTGCTACCGTTTTGTTGTATTATCCGACAACTATAACAAATTTAAATATAATATAAATAAAAATAAGATAATTTTTAATGAATAAAGATAAAATAGAATAAAATCAATTTATAATAAAAATGGATACAAAAATACTTTTATCCAACTCACTGTATCCGTGACACTCCTAAATGATTTAGAGATAAGTGGTGCTCATTCATTTGTCTCACCAGTGGTCCTGCCTCTGTATATATATATTGAATCTAGAGCCATGAGCACTAATTACAATAAAAATAAGACAGTATTCATCAGGGTAAAAAGTGACTTTTCGCAACAGAGTACTGTCATAAATGTGTTTTTTTCTATTCGCGATGGTAGTTTTCGCGAGAGAATACCGTTATAAATGCGCTTTTTCCTACTTTGTTGTTGTTATATAACCATATACTCATACGAATTTGTAGTATTATTCTTCTTTTACGAAAGCATGTGATGGATTTTGTCACGGATCAGGTCACAGAAAAAGTTGAATAAAAATAAAAATTAAATTATGATGCAATTTTACTTGATGTGCCTAGTTTTTTAGCAGACAAAATCAAAATGTGTCATGTGATTTATATACTTTTTGCTAGAACAAATCTTTGTCAAAATGAATTATAAATTCCTTTAAAAAAAATGAATTATAAATTATTCTTTGATAGAGATCATCATAAGTCTCACCATGTTAGATCCACCGAAACTTAAAACTAGCTCTTAATTAATATCTCAAAAAATCATTAATTGTATATATAGTAGAATTATTAGTTCGGCTCATTTGGATTGCACATTATCATGTATAACAATTTTTTTTAATTGCACCCATAATCAGGTCCAAAACGCCAAGTTAATGTTGTTATATATATATGCCACTTTAACAACAAAAATTTAAATTGTCCCATAAATCTAAACTGTTTGAATAAATTTTAGAGCAGATTAAGTAGCTTAGACTTGGCGGCTTAGAATGAGAATGTTGCAAAACCCTTTAAACCCCACCCATAATTATATATTGGTTAATAGTATTATATTTTGGAGATATATAATTTTTTTATTAAAGGTCCCAGTATATTCTAATATCTTTTTAGTTATTGTTTTTGAGTTTTGAACTTACATTTACTTAAAAGAGAGATGATGACTCGTTTCACTGCACTAAGTATGAAATTCTCTTGAAGATATATAATTATTACCAAAAACGTGAAAGACAAGAATGGAATATATTAACAACAATATATATAACACATTAATTCCTAGTTGCTGCATATACATTGCGCGCGCGTGCACGAAATTAATAATTTTCTAAATTATTTGACAACCGCATTCTTAATTCTTACGTACATTCAGCTGCTGCGCTGGTAACAATCATGAAATATATTATTCATTATTCTTTATTCCTCTTTCAAATAAAGAACAAGCCGCTTGGTACAAAATTTATTTACAACAATCATGATATACTCTTGAAGTATATAATTTATTTACAAATTTATATATTTCATGATTGTTGTACCAGCGGTTTACAACAATCATGAGTTTATTTGCTAAATAAAGAACCAGCCTTAAATAAATTTCATTATTCTTTATTCCTCTTCCTCTTTCAGGTCACTCTACAACTGCAACCAATGTTTAAGCGTTCGCTCACCTTTGTGACGCACAGTGATGAAGACTTGGCAGAACAGGCTGTCAACTTTGGGCACCAACATGAGTTTGCTGACTTGGCATGGTATCCTGGCCACAGGAAGGTTCTGTACCGAAATGATGATCGTGTCCCAGTAAATACATCTGGTAATGGTGTCTACGACTTCATTGGTTTTCGGTCGACTGCAACCTTGGCTATACAGATCAACCGCTTTGCTGGTACACGCTCATATTTATTTGATCTTAAATACAAATTAACAATAACTAGTTCAATCCTCAGCAAATAAAGCCATTTCAAAACTGTCAGTTTGATAAACAGAATTTCAATGCAAGTTATTACATGTAGAGTTTATTCCCCAAACTTAAAACTATTCTCATTCAAATGTGGATGAATATATACAAATGTAGAGGACACCCTGGAAGCAGCCAAAAGTGCCGATGGGAAATGTGCGGATTCACTATTCATCACATCCACGCTTGCACTTGCAGC